>VDFB02263355.1:0-43883 GCA_007258455.2 Sequoia sempervirens
GAATTGAATTGAAACTGAATTGAATTGAAACTGAACTGATAGTACCACTCCACACACATTGTAAATATCAATTCCTATTTTGTAGGAACATGACATGTATTACATGAGTTATCAATCCTCCAAACAGTTAACTGAAACAAGATGGGTTCCACCTTCCATGTGGGCTCCCATGTTCTCCTATTTTGTATGATATCTTCTTGGATGCCCTCACATGTTCCTATCATTTAGGAGTAACTACAATTGTCAATTTATATGTTCATTTCATTCACATTTAATCTCTTTCTAATCCTAGTGTTGGGGAACACTTTCCAAGGACTTAGGAGATACATGAAATATGTTTAGAATTGCAATTAAATGACATCCTATTCCCAACAGTTATGCTTTTTTGATTAAAAAATGCAGGCACAACAAATCAAAGAGCTATGACATTGATATTTCACAATTACATATATAAGATTTTGGAATATTATGTCAACGATATTCTAGCTAAATCTTTAACACGACAAGATAATGTGAATATACTTCATAAAATATTTGAAAGAATACGTAAGTATAAATGAGATTGAATCCAAAAACATGTGTCTTTGGTGTAGATAGTGGAAATATTTTAGGTTTTATAGTATCTCACAGAGGCATTAAGATGGACACGAAGAAAACTAATGCTATCATTAATATGCCATCCCCAAAAAACATATCTCAATTGCATACCTTATAAGGAAGGATTCACACTATTTATCATTTTGTAGAATCCTTGGTGGATAGGACCCTCCCCTTTATGCAACTCCTTAAGAAAGGCTCCCAATTTAATTGGAACAAGAATTGTAAGTAAGAATTTGAAAATTTAAAGGAATACTTAGCTTCTCCTCCTATTTTAGAACCCACCATGCAAGAAAGACCATTTATCCTTTATACAACAACATCAACCCATGCTCTAGCAATATGATTGCCTCAACAAGATGATAATGGTAAAGAACATCTTGTTTATTACATTAGCCGAACTTTGATTGATTATGAAACATGATATACAATGATAGAAAAAAAATGTTTGGCTCTTGTATTTGCTACTAGTAAATTATGACATTACTTATTAAATGTGGAAATTCATGTGATGAAAAAGTTTGATCCTTAAAAAAAACATTTTGCTAAAATTTATTTATTGGGACGTTTAGCTAAATGGGTTATGTTGTTAACTGAGTTTGATCGTATGAAAAAGTTTGATCCCTTAAAACAGATTTTTGTTAAAATTTATTTATTAGGACATTTAGCTAAATGGGTTATGTTGTTAACTGAGTTTGATCATAAATTTGTCTCTCAAAAGGAACTTAAAGGACAAGCCTTAACCAACCATTTAGTTGATGCTCCTTCTCCCTTAGTGTTACCTAATACATACTCATTCCCTGATGAAAGTGTGTTGACAGTCAAAAAAGAAACATGGGAATTGTATTTTGATGGTTCTAAGTGTTCAACTAGCTCCAAAGGTGGGGTTATAATAATTCCTCCTTCAAGAAATCCTATTCTCTTATCCTATCGATTAAATTTACTATGTACAAATAACACTCTAGAGTATGAAGCTTTAATTGTTGGTATACGTGCAACATTAGCCTTAGGTGTTCAACACATTTCTATATTTGGTGATTTTCAATTAGTCATTAAATAAATAAATGGTTCATATCAAGAAAAAAATGATAAACTCATTCGATACAAAGACCTCACGATGACATTATTAGATAAATTTAAATCATATACCATTGACAATATACCACGAAAGCATAATTGGCTTGCATATGCAATGGAAAGTGTTGCTTCCCTTGTATCTCTTGAAGATCCTTTTGTTGATTTCATATTTACAATACAAATGATCCTACAACCATCAATAGATGAAAAAGTTAAAGAAGTGTTATTAACAAATGTCAAAAAATCTAGTGAATGGTACACAACAATATCCAATTACTTAAAAGAAGGTACCTTTCTTGAGCCTACAACTAAGAAAACTCAAGCTCGTTTTCAAAAACTTGCATCTAAATATATAATTCTAGTGAACATTCTATATAGATGATCATTTGATGGTCTCTTGCTTAGATGTATTAAACAATATAAAATCCCTATAGCCCTTGAAGAAGCTCATGCAGGTGCTTGTGGAGGTCATTTTGGAGGAATATTGTTAGTTCAAAAATTAATCTGCATAGGATATGATTGGAGACATATGGAAAAAGATTATTTTGCTCATGTTAAGAAATGCCATAAATGTCAAGAACACAACAATTTGATTCATGCTCCCACTTTCAATCTTCATGCCCAAGTTCCTATTTGGCCATTCTCGGTTTGGGGTTTGGATCTTATTGGAAAATATCACCACCATCCTCCATTTGACATACATTTATAATTACTGCAACAAATTATTTTACAAAGTGGGTAAAATTTATCCCTTTTCGTTCCACAACAGTTGATGCAATATGTCGTTTTATATTGGAACACATTATTGCTTGCTTTGGTCTTCCTTCCGCATTAGTTTCACATAATGGAACTCTATTTAAGAACAATGGCGTGAATAAATTCTTGGAAACATTTCATATTCGACATCACTTTTCTAAACCATATTACCCACAATCGAATGGTCAAGTAGAATAAATTAAAGAAACTCTTAAACAAATCCTAAGGTAAATAGTAAATAAGCATAATAAAGATTGGCACACTAAGTTAACTTATGCATTGTGGGCCTACCATACAAGTATTAGAACATCTACAAGAAACACTCCCTACAACCTTGTTTATGGTGTCGAAGCAATAATTCCCTTAGAAATTCCTTCAGTGAGAATTTCTTTCAGGGGCTTATTGATAATAATACCTACAAAGAGCAATGATTGCATTAGCTTGAAATGCTTGCTTAACAACAAATTAACGCTCTCAAGCATCTCCAAGCTTCTTCTAAATAAATTCAATGTAATTATAATGATCATGTCATTCCTTGTATGTTTAATAAAGATGACTTGGTGTTATATGAGAATCAACATAATGTTAATGCTGCTTCAAATGAAAAAAGAAAGTTCAAACCTAATTGGTTAGGACCTTATATAATTGATAAAAGTTATGGGTCTAGAGCATACACATTAACAAAAATGGATGGTACACCTCTAAAAGAGCCTATCAATGTCACACATTTACATTGGTTCTACACTTAACATATTCTTTGAAAAGTATGTTTATTAAAGAAGTGTTGTTAGATTAAGTAGATAGTGTTCTATTTTATCTTGCATTACTTTTTTTTTTGATAGACAGATCTTTGTGTGTCTTATATTATAGAATAATTTTTCAATAGATTTGAATTATTAATTTAGTTTGCATACTATTAAAATTAATTTAATGTGTTGTGTTAGATTAGATCCTTATATGCATTTAGTGTTCTAGAAGTCAGATCATAAGTGCATTTAATTTAACATACGCACTTAATTTAACATAACATACTCAATCACAACGTACTGTCTAATAGAAACTAAAAGCGTTTTAATTAGATCACATAAACATTAGATCATGGAGACATTTATTAAATATTCTATAGATTATTTAATAAATCACATCGACATCTAATTTGGCATAAGTTCATAAAAAAAAAAATGAATGCCCATAAATTATGCATAAAAAGTTCAAGTACATATAATAAAAAATATAATGCTTGTAGGGCCTATGACTGCTAGACCCTTCAGGGCTTGGTGGTGGCATTTATTGAGATATAGTAGAATATGATCATGATCTATTCAAGGATTCACGTAGGCCCCACACCTCTCCAATCATCCCAACCTCTCGTATATGTCTCTCGATGCACTCCCACTCTATGCTATCTCTATTTGCTACACCCTAGTAAGCTCCTCCAATAGCCTCAAGATTTCTACTCATAGAGCAGTCTCCATCTTGTTGTCAACTAGATCTCGAGAGGCTTGAAGCTCTTCGTATGTTGCATGTAGTGTTGAAAGCTCTACTAGAGCTTAATCAACATGTTTGGTGGCACTCTCATATGTGGCCCTCAACCTCGCAACTGGATCAAAGTGATCTACATGTTGTCCCATAGAAGGTGGGGGCATGTACTCTAAAGGTATATCATCATCTGTGGAAAATGGAGGCACCATCTCTATGGTCACTCACTGGTGGAGCTCACACCACTATTGTGTGGACCCTCTAAGATAGAAATTATAAAATATATTAGTACACATCATGATATATATAAATCATATACATAAATTAAAATCATAATGAAAGAATAAATATCACATCATCACCAAGATCTCTAGCCTACTAGTTGGGGTATAACTGTGTAACAATGGTCCCCTCCTGTGTAGGAAGTGTTGATGGCCCACTATCACTGGCCTCCCCATCCTCATGAGTGTGGATCCTTGTTACGTCTGTTCCACGTGCTCTAGTGACTCAAGTAGGAGGTGAATCTCTCCTCTCAAGGGAAGCTGGGGCCTCATCAGTGTCATTAGTATCATCACTCAATGACTAGGTATCCTCTTCCTCATCAAGGAATATATTTGGTACTATTTCATCATCAACTATATCCCTGCCGACCTCCTCATCATCCCTATCATCTCTACGCCCAATAAGAGGTCACACATGGCTTGCATGGTGATGTCTAGGAAATACATGGGATGGTTGTGCTCCAACCCACCACTGGTCATAGGCTAGTGTGGTGCCTACGTCATCAACATCACAGATTGGGGGAATGTTGTGGTCCTTGTCCTTTGAGTCACTAATGTAAACATCCTCAATGGAAAGACAACGACTGTCTCTAGGTCTAGGGGCTCTCTGTGCTAATTGTAGGAACCTAGGTCGAGCCCTCGGTGGAACTTGAACCTATCCAAATTAGTGCATAAGATGATTATAGTAGAATGGTATCACTATGTAGTCATGTCACCCTAGTACAAACCAATCCTATTGTAGTCTGAATAGATCATGTCTCTCATTTTCCCATTGTGGTATCCTAAGATATGGTCTCCATGAAATATCACCCTCATCTAATCGATCAAATCTAACATGCTAGTGTAGCAAATTACCCTCCTGCCATGCCCACCTCAGTGAATAACTTTAGGCCCATGGGTAGCCCATGGTCACTATGAGAGAATATCATGTGGGTCTACTGCATGTGATATGCTCAAAGCACTAAAACTGTAAGAGTGTACAATGCATTATGCTATCCAACTCCTGGTAAACAAATCACCCTAGATCATAATACAAATGTGCCAACATATTGCGACCCCAGGCGTAGATAGTCCTATGCTGCTCCATGTCTTGAACAATGCGAACTAGTCCTCCATATAAGTGAGAACCTCATCCATCAAGAAGAAATGTGAGTGCTATAGTAATGATCATAATGTTTCAGAGTAGTGGTGTCTATGTGTGTAGTATCCATCTGAGCTCAACGTGATGTCTGACACTCAAATCTCAGATGGGGTGCCCTAGACAGTACATGATATCAGCATGCATCTCCTCATATGTTTGCTTATCGGCCGAGTGCATAACCTCACCCTAGGTTGGTAGCCGCAGGATGCGGTGTATGTCCTCTAAGGTAACAATCATCTCCTCGGTAGGAAGATGAAAGGTAAATGTGTTAGCATCCCATCTCTCTACCAGGGCCATCAAAATAACATCATGATATCTCATCAGTGGCATGGAATATACCCAAAATAGTCTTGTATCCTGTAGAATACTAATCTCCTTCTCTGATAGTCATGTGATGAGTTCTTAGAGGAAACAAAATTGTTTGCCTCTAAGATGTTGCCAGGATTGAGGAGGGATCTAATTAATAAAATAAGAAAATTAAATCCTAAAATATTCATTAAATAATTAAAAAGTATGCTAAAGTTGATCTAGGACACCTTACAACCAACTTGGACATATGGGCCATTTTTGGACAGGGTTTCTTGAACACTTTAGCCATTTGTTGACACTTTGCAACCAAGATGGATGCTTTGGGACTTTATTTTCTAAGGTCCCAAAAATTCTAAAATAAATACACAAAA
The DNA here is from genome assembly GCA_007258455.2 of Sequoia sempervirens. Classification (NCBI taxonomy): domain Eukaryota; kingdom Viridiplantae; phylum Streptophyta; class Pinopsida; order Cupressales; family Cupressaceae; genus Sequoia; species Sequoia sempervirens. The sequence continues at coordinate 6,012 of VDFB02263355.1, forward strand.
AATACTATAAAAGCACGAAAGCGAAGAAAAAGAAGACAAGAATCCACTTATCGTATGTCGAATTACGCCTTGTGCCACCTCGTCATGAAGAATTTCAAGTATGGGAGGCCTGTAAGTTTTTTTTCTCGACATCATAAATCACTCTACACCAAGGTAAATTACAAAGAGGTAAATGTCAAAATGATAGGGAAAGGTGTCATTTTCATTCACATATACCTAATTTCATTAAAAGATGCATATTTTACTTTAGGTGTATTTCATTCAAATCAACATATTGGGGGCTAGTGAACTCCATTTTCAATATCATTTGTTGCATTGGATTTGTAATTTTGCACCTGATCTAATCCAATGTCTATCACTATGTGGTATTGTACTTTAAATATCATATGATAAGACTTAAGTAATTTGATGTGGTTTCATGGCTACCCTGATTCCACCTCTGTAAAGCAAGAAGAATCAGAGGGGTCATACATCTACCCTCAAATTCAATTCTCTATAGAAGTTTGATAAGAAGATTTTTGAATGACTAATGAGTCTGTGTTGCAGGATGCGATTCCTAACATTGTGGTTTTGCAGATAACTATAGTGGGGGCTTCATTCTCCCTAATGAATCCATATGAGTATCATTTTATAAAGATTATTGCTACAATTCCTTTAGCTTGCATATGCACATAGTGTCATATGGTCGCTAAAGTGGGGGCTAAATGTAGTGTAGAAAATTGTACCCCTTTGAAGGAGAAAGCACAATTTCACACTTATTTGGACCTATTTTAGCGACCTTTCATTTATGCATTTTTAAAACTTTATTTTTGGGCCCCTAATACCCTTTATTAGGTATCCTAGGGCCTATTTTATTTATTTCCCAACACCACAACCCGCATTGAATAAATGTTATTGATTAAATTATTGCTATTTTTCTTCATTTCAAAAACATAAAAAAAAAAAAAAAAATGAAAGGAACACCAAACTAAATAGCAAGCTTATCCCAATCCTCCTTGAGGAAATTAAAAATGTCATAGCTATAAGAGCTTGTGTTAGCACCTTTAGAATTTTCATGATTTTTTTTTTGATCCTTTAATAACACAAAACTGAGGGTGGTCATCGAGTGGTAGATGGCCTTCAAAATGAAGTAGGAAAGAGCCCTCAAATTTCTTTCTAGACCATCCAACCGAGTCATCAAAGCAGTAACACAATGAGGTCAGTGATGGGACCCTCTAGTCTATGAGATCTCTGAACACTAAGGCTCAGACTATCAAATTAATTAATTAAATTTGACTCCCTTTTTCCCTCTTTCTTTTTAGTAGTCTTAGTGTTTTCCTCTTCCTTGTCTTCAAAAATGGCCTCTTCAAAATAGAATTTGATCATGGGCTTTTACTTCTTACAATCAGGGTTTTTAGGTTCATTGCTAGCCCTTTTCTTGGAACCTTTACAAGGGTTGATCTTAAGATCATAGAGACTAACAATACAAAAAAAATGGTTAGATGTTCTAGGGGTTTTAAGGGGCTTAGTTTGTAGATTAGGGGGTTTGGACTCAATCTTGGGGGTTAATTTCTAGGTAATTTTTTTATTTCCCTTTAGAGGGAGGTGTTTCAGACTTATCAAAACGATATTTTAGAGGATCCTTAAAAGGCAAGCTTTTTGATAGGTCGTCGTTAGGTCCTATCTTTTTAGTTGAAAAATAAATTAACATATTGACCATGTAGTGTTCAAAGGCTATATGAAATAGAAGGAATCTTGACTATCTCTCTCTCGAGTTTTCTAAATGTTGGAATAACTGAAAATGAAACTCTAAACTAAGAGGCCACTAAACTAGAAAGCAAGAAACCATTTATCTAGAAAGCTTGAAATAACTAAACTAGAAAGCAAGAAATTATGAACCTAAAAATCATAACAATTAAACAAGAAAGCATGGAAATGATTAAACTAAGAAGTGTGTAAATTTATAAAGAAGCAAAGCTTGTAAAGAAACTATGAAACATTTAACTAACAAAAGATAACAATCTTAACAACTAACTAAAAACAACTTAATAGTTTGAAACTAACAGATAAAGGTAGGTACTTTGGAACTTTAGACAATAGAACTTAAATACTATAGACTTAACTACAACTTGTAGGAATAGTCTTAATAGAACCACACACATAAAAAATAAAATTTACTCCCAATTATCATCTACTAAATGAAAGCAATAGAATTAAAAGCAAGGTACTTATCTATCTAATCTATGATCCCTCAAGTGGCCAGCTCTCGGGTGCATCTATGCATAACTCAAATCACATACATTGGTAAATCTAAATTACTTCATCCAAAATAATTCCATTCACATTACTCAACAACTCCAAAGGTGACGGGAAAAACTCATTTTATTCATATTAAGAGTATAGTTTAGCAAACATAGTAACAACATAACAATATTCTTCTGTATATCATTACTTTCAACACTTACATATTTATATAAGAACAACTAACAAAAATCCTATATTTCAATTGGTGAAGATTACCACTGACAAAGTCTTCAACTACTTTTAACAAACTAACAGACTTTAAAGTCCATGAAATAAAACATTAGAAGGCTCGAGACAAGCCATAAATTATTTAAATTGAAATAACCAAATCTATAAAAAATCGGTTCATCATGCATTCTCCTAAACTTCCGGTGCACATTCTTCTAATGCCCATCTTCAACCATGTTGAGGTTTGCATTGAATTCCTTTGACTGGCATGATAACTGATTAGGGTAATTAACCTGTTCAATGATTAAAAACTAAACCATTAAGTCAGTGCAAGTTAGCTTATTTCAATTAATTTCAAGAAATAAAGATTGTACTCTTTTTCACAAAAAGAAAGCAATTACTTATCCTAAATACAATTAATTGGCAGGGTAAGGATGGTTGGAAGATGTGAGATAAAGTATTTAAGTTATCAGATTGATGAGGTTATTTTTACCTCATCACTTTCAAGTGAGGGTTCTTCAACAAGACAAGCCCTAATGGGCTTTGAAGGGTGGAGGGGCAAGTGAAAATGATAGAGCCCAAGGATAAACCCTTGGTGGAGTAGGATAGGTTGCTTATTAGGATTTTTGGCTACCACATCTAGGGCTTCCTTTATCGACACTTCCAAAGAAGAAAGCAAATAAAAGGGGAAAATAATGGTTGCCTTGTTCCTAAAATGATTTAGTAGAGGAAGGTGGTAGAAATAATAACACTCTAAACACTCTTGTAGTATAATGTATTTCATCAACATAAAATATACCTTATCCTAAGGTTGAGGTAGATTTTCCTAGCATAGCCTGCATGTAACTTGATAAAATTTTTTACCCTTCTTGAAGAACATATTCATATTTTTCATATATGACACATTTCTATGTCTTTTAAGTTTTTAGCCACTGCAATGTAAACTTGTCACTTGGGAAATAAATTTTTCGCTTACCTCAAAAGACATGCTTCCCATTTAACCTTCCTTTTATTCCAAGCACTCGCAAATTGTATAGACATATTTTCATCATGCCCTATGAGGCTATCCAAGAATGGAGCTAAACCACCTTCAACATTGATGTACCAAAGTTGTGGGTCATTCTTGAACTCATCACAAGATGCAAGCTCCATCCCCACTCTATCACCTCCTATAATGCAGGTATTTCTTGAGTGGCTGCATTATAGACAATTGTAGAAAATGTCACCAATTCTGGGAGTCGGGCAAAGAAAACTAGTAGAGTTTCTCAAAATGAGAAAGAGTTTTCTAGAACCATGATTTATTATCACAAATAAAGACAATTGAAAGATCATTAATTGATAAAGCATACCCAAGATAAGGGGAATCCTCAGGCAAATGAAAAACATCAACTTGTTTACCAACCATTTCCTTTTTAAATCATCTTTATACAAGCTAGTAAAACCACTTGTGCCATTAATCCTTTTCTAGTGACTGAAGGGACTAGATTTAAAAAACACATTAGATATATAAATAAGCATCTTCATAATAGGCAAGTTCCAATTCATGGGAAACCTATTCTTCTACTTCATATCCTAATCAATGATGACATGGGCCATGACAAATATATTAGCCATTACCACCTCATCATTCTAATTCCATGAGGTCACCATCATTACACACTGATTATGAGCTATCATGAGCAACCATAAGATTGAATAAAAACCCTTATTTTTTATTCCACCCAAATCCCTTCGCATCAAACTTAAATATTTATCCCATAAGCACCAAAGACCAAAAGGAAGGGCTTTTAACCGATTGTTAAAACACATATTATATATAAATATATATTCAAAAACTTTATAATTATTATAGGTCCTTGTCATTGGGAATGTTACTATTAAGCTTCTCTTCCAAAAGAAGTCTTCTAACATTCTCCAAGAGACTTAAATTATTTGTCCAAAATCTAATGGAGTCTAGATTTATTCCCAAATTGGACATAGCATTGGCCACACTATTATATTCTATATAGATATAGGATAGGAAATAGACATCAAAAACCAACAGGGTAAAAGTACAAAGTTGTGTCACACTTTTGACCAACTTATCAACACAAGTGAATTCAATTATTTCTAATTTAAAATAAATTTTGATCTAACATACGATCAGAGCTAGATTCATCGTAGCTAATTTAGATATGAACACAAAATTTCTAAATAAAGTGTTCAGTAAGTGCATATATAGTACCACTTCGAGACCATTTTAGTAAAAAATAAAATTATTCAAAAAACTTGATGTTTCAACAACTACTACTTGTGTAAATAATTATTTTAAATAATATCAAAATACTCTTTTGTAGATAAATACGTGTAATTTTCAAATATATATGTTTTAGTAGTTTAATTATATTTATATTTTATATATTTTTTTTACTAAAAGTAGGTTATCAACACCAAAACATAAGGTTGATTATCTTGTCAAAAGAAAAATACCAAAATTTATTTTAAAAAATATGGTGTAGTAGATAAAAGAATATATTTCAAGATTGTATAATTTTTTTCTATTGTGGATAAAAAAATTGAGAGAAAAGGTGGCATCCCATAAAAATTGTTGTGTTTCAAAATGCACCCATTTTAATATTTATTTAAAAAATGTATGAATCAAAATTGAGAAAAAATAAATCCATTCACTGAAGTTTTAACTTATAATACACAATTTTTTTTTTAATAAAACAAATTATTATATATAGAGTGACATCATGTTTAACTTCATTTTTCAAAATTTTATCAAAAACTAAATTATAGTGTCCATTTCATAAAAAATATATATTCAAATAATTAAAAAAAAAAAAAACATAAAATACACTAAAAACTAAACATCTTATTAGTTTACATCATTTCAAAATTCAAAACATATATGTCACTTTTTAGTGATCAAGTTAAAAATTTGGATTAGTGTTGGTTGATTCCTATATAAAAGTGTGACACAACTTTGTGCTTTTACCCAACAAAAGTTTTTGGATATCAATAATAATGTCGTTGATAGTCCAACCCATCTTCACCTTTCCCTTCATAACATCTATGACAAATTTGGAGTCACTTTCAACCTGTAACTTTCTTATCCCTAGTGAGAGGGAAATTTTGAACCCTGACAACATAGCCATTGTTTTATCCATGCTACAAGATTTATCCTCCAATCCCCCAGAGAATCCATCAATAACATCTTCATTCGTGTTCTGGAGAATACCACCACCACTAGCCAATCTTGGGTTTCCTTTAGCAACCACATCGAAGTTGAGCTTTCCCCAATCTAGAGGAGGGTTTCCATTTGGTATTATTATAAGCTAAATATTTGGAATTATCAAATCTATTAGGGTCCAAGTGTAGCCCCCATATATTACCAACATTGGACTACATAGTAGGAGGGAAACTCATAATTTTCTAGTTGCAAAAATAAACTGTTGGCAAAACAAGGACATACAACTAAGAGGGGGGGTGAATTAGTTGTCTCAGAATATTTGAACTTTTCAAACTTTACTTAACTTAATCTTAGATCTGATGAATGAACAATAAACCATGAACAATCAACACATCGGAAGCACAAAGAACAATAAGATTTTTAGGTGGAAACCCTATTAGGGGAAAAACCACAATGGATGTTAGTCCATAATATTATACCCTGTTAAAAGTATAATGAAAAATAATAGGAATGCACATGCATTTAGGCACACTGCCCAGAGCTCACTACTCGAATACAAAAAGGCTCACTGTCCAACAATATAAAGCAATTCAGATTATATCCGCAGGGTATGAATTGAGAAAATAGCTTATGCAAAAGCCTGATTATAGTTCCAGTTAAACACAAAAACACTCCTTCACACTTTTCTCAAACTTCTTCACACTATGCTCTTCAATCAAATGAATAGATCAATATTCACACACTTTCTCTTCTTTGGCTCTTCCTCACTTTTCCACACACTAACTTCGCACAAACAACCATTCTTATATATCCACAACCTGGATTTACATAAACAACTTCGTCGGCCAAAAATATAAAACAAGTTTACAATGTCGGCCCCAATTTACAAAAAAAAATTTCAATCCAAATCAAACACCATTGACTAATATTATGATGTGACCTAAAACAATATCCTCGAGCTCACCAAACATTCAAATTTAAATCTTCAAGGATCCGCAACACATTGCAACCATTATGTTGACCAAGATCATGAAAACCCGAACACACACGAGAAAAATATTCGACCACAAGCACACCAAACAATGTAGACGTACAAAAAGGATAAAGAATGATTTAGAAGCATCCAAAAGCAACAAGAACTAACAAATAAATATCCACAACAACAAAAATTACTAGGATCACATAAACTTCAATCAGGAGTACTGACAAAAACCACAAAAAAATGTTAGAACACAATTGTTCATAACATGATCAAAACTTCACACAAACCTGTGAAACTTCTGGTAGATGATCTAGATACTCACAAAAATAAACCCTTTGGTCCACAACAACTGATCTACAACGTACAGAACAAAACACCTTGACCTACACTCTTCCACTAACAACCTACAATTCTTCCTTCAACAATTTTCTCAATATCTTCGACATATACAATCTTCAATACAACAGTGCTAATAGTGTTGACATCAATGACAACCACATATCAACAACACAACCACAACATCCAATAATCTCCCCCTTTGGCATTGATGGCAACACATGATGTGAAAAATACCATCAACACAACTACACTTGCTCTCCCTTAGGTTCTAACTCTTTTCCTCAATTACTCTTCTCCTCCTGAAAATATTTTTCACATTGGTCTTCTCCCCCTTTGACATCAATGAAAAAGATGAGCATTATCTTCCCACAAAAAAGCTCTGAACCACATATTTGCACATCTGACTACTCTCCTTGAGTAGCAGCCATAGAAACATCAATCTAGATCAGGAAATATCTATGAAGCACATAGATTGATGCAGGTAAATGCATCTTTTAGTTCATATAAGGAGGGGTAATCACCCTTAACATCCCTTTGAGATACTTAAAAGTATCCTTTGGCAACGACTTGGTGAAAATGTCTGCAACCTATTCTTTGGTAGGAACATACTCCAATTTGACTTCTCTCTCATTCACTTTTTCCCTCAAGAAGTGAAACTTGATTGATATATGCTTGGTCTTAGAGTGTAGCACCAGATTCTTTGATATGTTGATTGCAATTGAGTTGTCATAATATGTGGCAATAGGTTCATCATATACTACTCTGATATCTTTCAACATCTATTTCATCCACAACACTTGAGTATAGTTATTTGCAACAACAATATACTCTTCCTCAACAGTAGATAGAGAAATGGAATTATGCTTTTTACTCAACCAAGACACCAACTTCTTCCCTAGGAAGAAGGCACCACCACTAGTACTCTTCTTGTCATCTACATCTCCTACCCAATCCACATCAGTATATGCATTCAAAGTAAGATCATCATCCTTAGGATACCAAAGCCTAAAGTCAACTGTTCCTTTCAAATATCTGAAGATTCTCTTTACAGAAATCACATGGGACTCTTTTGGATCAGCCTGAAATCTAGCAACCATACATACAATATTCATAATGTATGGTCTGGTCTAAGTTAAGTAGAGAAATCAGCCAATCATTGACCTATATCTTGTTTGATTTTCCTTAGGAGAATCATCATTCTGTGTTAACTTGCATCTAGTTACCATGGGAGTACCAATAGGATTTGAGTCTTCCATGCCAAACTTCTTCAACAACTCTTTCACATAATTAGACTGAGATATGAAAATTCCATTGTCTAATTGAGTAACTTGTAATCCCAGAAAGAACTTCTTCTCTCCAATCATACTCATTTCAAATTCACTCTTCATTTCATCAACAAACTTCATACATAGATTATCATCTCCTCCAAAAATAATGTCATCAACAAAGACCTCAATAATCAACTCTTTTTCATGATCCAATTTGAAATATAATTTGTTGTCAGCAGTACCTTTATTGAATGCGAGATTTAGTAAATATTTATCTAGTCTAGCATACTAGGCTTTGGGGGCTTGCTTGAGTGCATATAGAGATTTCTTTAATCAACAAACCATGTCTTCCTTGTCAGTCAGTTGAAATCCATCCAGCTATTCAACATATACCTCTTCTTCTAGCTCACCATTCAGAAAAGTTGACTTCACATCCATTTGATAGAATTTATAGTTCTTATATGCAGAATAAGAAAGAAATAGTCTTACAACTTCAATTCTAGCAATAGAGGCAAAGTTTTCTTCAAAATTGATACCTTCCATTTATGAATACCCTTTACATACCAATCTTGCTTTATTTCGGACCACTTCACCTTATTCATTCAGCTTATTCCAAAAGACCCATTTAGTACCAATCACATTTTTATGTTTAGGTCTAGGAACAAGTATCCATGTATCATTATTTTCAATCTACATCAGTTCTTCCGTCATAGCTTCCATCCAGTGTTCATCATTGCAAGCTTCATTGACATCTTTAGGCTCAATCTTGGAAATCAGGCAATACTCTTCTGCAATCGTTCTTCTAGTTTGCACACCTTGATTCTTGTCTCCTATAATTTTATTTTCAGAATGATTTAGCTTTACATACCTTGGAACCTTAGGACTTTCTCAAACTTCTAGTTCTTCTGTTCTTTCTTTTGCACTTGCACTTTTCTCTGCTTCCTGATTACCCAGATTTACCGAAACAAATGGAAGTTGTTTTACCAGAACATATGGAACAATTTGAAGTTGATTCTGTGTCTGAGCATTTTTCCCTTTGTTTGTACTATCTTCTTGGTCATCTGAATCATATCCATAGTATCTGGATGATTTAGCAGAGTCCTCATCAACTCTAAAATTTGCACTCACAACCATATTTCTTAATCTTCTGTTATAGCGCCGGTAGGCCTTGCTTTTAGTAGAGTAACCTAGAAAGATTCCTTCATTGCTTCTTGCATCAAACTTTCCTTTGTCCTCATCTCTCTTGATGTAGCATTTGCTTCCAAAGATCTTGAAATACTTAACAATAGGCTTATAACCAAACCATAGTTCAAAAGCAGTCTTACCAGAATTACGACTTACATGTACCTGGTTTAAAGTGTATGCAACAGTGCTTACAACTTCACTCCAATAGATGTGAGACACATTTCCTTCAATCATCATTTTTCTAGCAACATCCAGAATTGTTCTGTTATTTCTCTTTGCAACTCCATTTTGTTGAGGGGTTCGGGGAGTAGATAATTGTCTTCTGATTCCATGCTCTTCATAGAAAGAATTGAACTCCCTAGAGGTGAACTCACCACCTCTGTTTGACCTTAAGCATTTTATTTTTAGACCTTTCTCATTCTCTTCCATGGCTTTGAAACTTTTGAACTTCTCTAATGCTTCACATTTTTCTCTTAAGAAAGCAACCCGTATCATTTTAGAGTAATCATCAATAAGCAACATAAAGTACCTTTCTCCATGAAGACTTCTGACTCTGGAGGGACTGCATAGATCAGTGTGTACTAGCTCCAGTATTCCATTAGAATGTTTGCTCCGAAAAGAAACTCTAGTCTATTTTCCCATCTAACATTCCTTGAAAATTGTGTTAGCAGGGTTTACTAGCTTAGGTAGATCTCTAATTGCTTGAGTGGAACTTACTTTAATAATGTTGTCAAAATTCACACAACATAGCCTCCTATTCCATAACCAATTTTCATCTACTTGAGAAATTAAACAAATTTCACTAGCAACATTCAGGTGAAAAATATTACCTTTTGTCTTTTTACCTAAAGCAATTACATTTCCAGAACTTCCAAGTATCCTGCATCTTCCACTTTTGAACTAAAGATCATATCCCTTTTCAACCATCTATCCAACACTCAACAAATTGTGCTTCAAGCCTTCAACATAAAGGACATCATTAGTGTTATACTTATCACCAAGACAAATAGATCCTCTGCCACGAATCACACTAGCATTGTTATCTCCAAATATTACAACCCCACTGTCATACTTCTCTAGACTTACAAATTTGCTTTTGTCACCTGTCATATGATGTGAGCATCCGCTGTCAATAACCCACTCATCCTTTTCTTCAATTCAAGCTACAAGAGCTTTCTCAACTTTAGCAGATTCAATAGCCACTAGACCATTATCCTTGATAGCAAGGAACACCCATTCATCTTCATTTCCATTTTCTTTATCAAACTCTTCATCAGTCACTCCTTCAACATAGTAACATTTCTTTTGAAATCTAGATTTGTTAGGCTTAGTCCTATGAACTCTTTCAGGACACCTTGATGCAAAATGGCCTATTTTATTGCAAGAGAAACATTTAATAGGAAACATTCCTTTATACTTACCTTGTCCTTTGCCTTCTTTCTTCACAATTAGTGCTTCCAACTCTAATTCTCTTTCTTCATCTTCAAGCCATTTCATTTCTTCCTCATACTTGAATGAATTTTTGGAGCACTCTCCCATATCATATCTTTGCTTGTTTCTTCCATATCATACTGTAGCCTTAAATGCAGTTTTAGTCTTGGGAACAAATTCACCAAATTCACTCAACTCAAAGGCAACAAGTTTTCCAATCAGTGTATCCCTTGTCACATTTGTTATTGATCTGAATTCTTTAATAGCATGAGCCTTTTCTTTGTAGGAGGGAGGAAATGATCTGAGTACTTTAGCTACAATTTATTCCTCTTCCAGGGTACCATCGACACATCTAATACCCATCACAAGTTCATTTAATCTTTGCATAAAAGAAGAAATATTTTCATCTTCACCCATTTTCAAATTTTCATACTTTCCTTTCAAACTCTGTAGCTTAGCCATCTTCACATGCACATCTCCTTCATACACAGTTTCTAGCTTCGTCCAAATCTCATGAGTTGTCTTCAGACCTATCACATTTTTCATTTCTGAATCTATCATTTTTCATTTCTGAATCTATCAAAGCACTCAATAAAACTTCAATAGCCATGATATTATTCTCAACTTCTTTAATCTCATTAGTAGTGGAAGGACCATTTTGAGGAATAACATATGGATTCTTTGTAATCTTCCAGTAGGGTTCACCAAAACACCTCAAATGACACTCCATCTTATCTTTTCACAATGAGTAGTTTGTTCCATCAAATCTAGGACTTTCCTTGTATGATGCCATCTTAGATCACCTCAAGCTTTTAAACTTCTTCAAAGGAACTTGCTGTGATACCAATTGTTGGAAAAACAAGGACAAACAACTGAGAGGGGGGGTGAATCCGTTGTCTCAGAATATTTAAAAATTTCAAACTTAGCTTAATTTGAGATCTGATGAATGAACAATAAACCATGAACAATCAACACATCAGAAGCACAAAGAACACCAATATTTTTACGTGGAAACCTTGTTAGGGGAAAAACCACAATGGATGTTAGTCCACAATATTATACCCTATTAAAAGTATAATGAAAAATAATGGTAATGCACATGCATTTAGGCACACTGCCTATAGCTCACTGCTCAAATACAAAAAGGGCTCACTTCCCAACAATATAAAATAATTCATATTAGATTAGTACGGTATGAACTAAGAAAATAGCTTTTGCAAAAGCCTAATTACAATTCTAGTTAAACACAGAAACACTCCTTCACACTTCACTCAAACTTCTTCACACTCTACTCTTCAATCAAATGAATAGATCAATATTGGCACACTTTCTCTTCTCTGGCTCTTCCTCACTTTCCCACACACTAACTTCACACAAAAAACCATTCTTATATATCTGCAACCTGGATTTACATCAGCAACTTCATCGACCAAAAATATAAAACAAGTTTACAATCTCGGCCCAAATTTACAAATAAATTTTTCAATCTGAATCAAACAACATTAGCTAATATTATGATGTGACCTAAAAAAATATCCTCGAGCATTCCAAACATTCAAATTTAAATCTTCAAGGATTTGCAACACGTTACAACCATCATGTTGATCAATAACATGAAAACTCAAACATACATGAGAAAAATATTTGACCACGAGCACACCAAACAACACGAACATACAAGGATAGAGAATGATCTAGAAGCATCCAAAAGCAACAAGAACTAACAAAGAAATATCCACATCGATAGAAATTACCAAGATCACATAAAATTCAATCAGGAGTACTGACATAAACCACAAAAAAATTGTCAGAACACAACTGTTCATAACACAATCAAAACTTCACACATACCTCTAAAATTTTTGATAGATGATCTAGATACTCAAAAAAATAAACCCTTTAGTCCACAAGAACTGATCTACAACGTACAGAACAAACCACCTTCTTGACCTACATTGTTCCACTGGCAACCTGTAATTTTCCTTCAACAATTTTCTCAATATCCTCGACATATACAGTCTTCAATACATCAGTGCTAATAGTGTTGACATCAATGACAACCAAATATTAGAAACACAACCACAACATCCAACTGAAACATTTTCCACTAATAAACTAGAGCAAGACCCAAACACCTCTTTAGCTATTTTTTTAGAATTACAAAATATTTTATTATTCCTTTCTTTCCAAATACTCCAAAAAATATTGGGTGGGATTTGTCTCCATAACTCCTTAATTAGGGGGTGAGCATAAGGACATGTCCAATTCTCAATAAGACCCTTTAGGTTTTCATTCATGTTCCAGTTGGCGCCCAAATTCTGCAAGGCACGATCCTAGATCTTCTCAGAGAAAGGCCGGTGAAGAAGTAGGCAAGACATAGTTTCCTCTTCCCTTTTGCATAAAATACACATATTAGGTATTTCAAAACCCATTCTCCTTAAATTTTTTTGAGTAAGAATTCTATTGTGTGTAGAATTCCACCAAAAGGAATTAATCTTGGGGATGAGATGAGATTTCCAAATGTAAATCCAAAATCTATTACATTGGTTGTTGGTTAACAATAGACCATAAGAAAAATTAACAGTGAACTTCTCCCTTCTATCCTTTTCCCAATTAAACCCATCCTCTTTTTGAAATAAGGGGATTCTTGTTAATTTATGAGTATTTTAAAGGGTATTAGCTTTTTGGATCAATTCCTGATTATTATAACAGTAATTTTCAATTTTCTTCCACTATTGAGTCCCAATATTTCCAATGAAATAGTCAATAAATATCCTTCCAAACAACCTAATAGTTGGGCTCTACAGGTCTTTGAACACTATCTACTTTAAAGGTTGGTCTAAAACCCAAAAGTCCTCCAAAAATCTAATCCTATAACCATTTCCCAATTTCCACCTTAGTCCCACTTGTATCAGCTTCCTAGATTTGAGAATATTGTTCTAAATCATAGAACCTTGAGAATGTTAAGAGTTAGAGAGATTCTTGACAAAATGAATGTTGTTTAAGTACTTAGATTTCATTATTTCACACTTGTCCTTTTCATTCAAAATGAGATCCCAACCAAACTTAGTCATGAAGGCTTTATTGGTGAGTTAAATCTTTCTAATTCTCAAGCCCCCACAAACCTTAGGAAGACAAAAAATGTCCAAACTTATGAGGGCCATTTTTTTCTTTTCTTCTGTAATAGACCATAGAATTTTTTTTTGGATTCTCTCAAAATTTTCAGCAATGTACCTATGGATCTTATACAAGGAAATGAAGTAAACAGGAAAAGCAGCATCGAGGAGTTGAAATTTTTTAGTATGACTCAAAATCTTACCTTTTCAACCCACCATTTTTTTTTGAATTCTCTCCAACATTGTATTCCAAAATGAGGGAGTAACTTCTTTAATAGCAAGAGGGAGCCCAAGATAAAAAACAGGAAGAGTAGGACTATCACAACCCATAATAGTTGTCACTTTTTTTTGTAGCTCCACACTTATATTAGATTCTACTCCTACAACTCTCTTTCATCTTGATGATGAATCACAGAGTGTGATTCAAAACGTTGATGCAAAAAAACAACACAGTCAAATCTAGAAAAATATCTCATAAGTAAATCTTAGTTTTTTCATAGTTGATACATTTGCCTGAGATAGTAACATAATTGTTGAGGCACAACTTCCACTTCCTAGCTTCCATAATCGATGATTTTTCAAGCAAATTATCCTAAAGCTCTCATTGGATTGCCTCTCATGGAAGGACTTTTACTGCCACAGATGGCAGTTTCCCCACTTTATACACCCACAAAAGAAAACATGGAGAGAACTCTACATGGATAGACATACCGGCAGCAGAGCTTTCATGGGGAGCTACAGAATAGACACCCTCTATGGTCACATGGAAGGAGGAGTCAGAACCGTGTGCATAGTCCCATGCCTTAATCTAATAATCACAGGAGGCTATGATAGGAAGTGAAAATTTGGAACCTGGAGGAAGCTCTGCAAATTATGAGTTCAAGACCTCTTGATTGCACAATCAGAGACATTGAAGTAGATGTGGGTATTCTTGTAGTTGGTGGTGATGATTCATCTTTAAGATGTTGGAGAGCTGCATGGGAGGGAATTTCAATGAATAATGTTTTTGATATTTGTAAAGAGAGCTGTGAAATTTTCTTGTGGGGACACAATGGGCCTGTTATTTGCCTTGGGTTGGATGGTTATAGTATATATAGTGGATCTAGATAGTGTCATCAACAAATTTTTGGATAGATGAAGGGTTTAGGGAGGCGGTAGGTTTGATTCCCTTGAGAACAACATCATCAAACAATTTTAGAATATTCCTTCCCATAACTTGAACAACCATTATGAAGAGATATGTAAATAGAGGGTCTCCCTATCTAATCCCCCTTTCACCATTGAAGATGCCTCTAGGCACTCCATTGATAAGAACCAAATACTTAACCATTGTCACACATTCCTTTATGAGGTTGAGAAACATTTCATTGAAGCCAATTTTTTTTAGTACTTGGAAAAGGAAGTGTCAGAGCACTTTATCATAAGCTTGAGAGATATCCAATTTATAAACCATGCCAAAATTTTTGCTCTCATCCATAGAGTGAAAAATTTAATGAGTAGAAACAACTACATCTAGGATTGGGCGACCTGGCACAAAACCTTTCTAACAATTATTGATCATTTTCCTAGAAGAGGTAATAACCCATTAAAAATAACTTTGGAAAAGATCTTATAAACAATATGATAGGTTGATAGGCTTGAAGTCAACTATATTTGAATAGTAAATTTTTTTAGGGACAAGAGCAATGAAAGTATTATTTAGTTGTTTCAACAATTTCCCATATTTGAAGAAGTCTTTAGCCACCAAGAAAACATCCCCCGAACAATATCCAAAAAATATTGAAAAGAGGTTGGGGGAAACCATTGGGGCTAGGAGCCTTAAAGGCCCCCGTAGAGAAAGGTGCAGCCCTAACTTCCTCCATAGATAGTGGCCTTAAAAGAAGGGCATTATCTTCCCTAGATAAGGTTGCAAGAATGTTGTCCAATAGTTGCCCTTCTAACACTCCATAATGGTTAGTATTTGGTTCCATCATAGAAGATTCAATGTACTCAGAAATTATCTTCCTAACCTGTTCATTAGTAGTACCCTCATACCCATTTGCATCAACAAGTTTGGAGATAGAATTCCTCTTTCTATGCTTTAAAACAATTAAATGGAAAAATGCAGAGTTTCTATCTCCCTCTTTCAACCACTAAATTATGGATTTCTATTTCCAAAAGATTCCATGTTTCTTTAAAACATTAGTCTAGTCAAGACGTAAAACCTTCTCATCTTGACAAGTCTCCTCATCTACATTACCACTGGCCATTTTAGCTTGAATATCCTTAAGATTTGTAGCTATATTTTTCTTATGGATAAACACATCACCAAAGACTAGCCTATTCCATCATTTCAATTTATTTTTAATATTCTTTAACTTTTGATTCACCCTAAACATAGCATACCCTTGAATGGGGATACTCCACCAATTGAGGATACAATCCTTGAAACTAGGATGCAAAGCCCACCTCATACCTGAAGGGGAAAGGGCCAACAAGAGAACTTTCTAATCTAGAAGAAGGGGGTTATGGTCTTACAAAATTCTAGGTAAAGCAAAAAGGTTTAAGTTGTTGATAAAGTCCCAATTAAGAGAAACCAGGAAATAGTCTAGTTTCACCTAAATAAGGTGTTCACTAGTTCTCCTATTGGTCTAGGTGAAAATATGATCCTGAAGATCAATGTCCATGAGCCTTGTTGAACTCAATAGATCAGCCAAATCAGTCATGTTAGTGTAATCAATTAGGTCCCCAAGTTTTTTTAGAAGGAAGAGGGGAATTGAAGTCCCCAACAACCATCCAATGCGCCTCATTATTACCTAGAATTTGCATAACAATGTCAAGCCATTTATATTTTTTTAACATTACACACATTGGGGGCATAAATATTTATAACATTCCAAGATAAACCAGTAGAGAATTTAACTCCCAATAAATTTTTAGATTGATAAAATAAAGTACAACAAACTTTGTGAGGTTCCAAATAGTAACCAGACCTCCTAAGGCCCCTACAACCTCATAGATAAATAATTTAGTAGAGTAAAAGGATGAGATAATTGCTTTTGAAGGCTATTAAGCCCTCTAATATCCCAAGAAATAATCTTCATTTACAATTATTTTTGGAGGATGTCTCCAACATTTTTTTCTTAACAATGACAATTTCCTTTGATGTTTCTTTTTCTTTTGTCATTGGGAAGGCCAACCAACCTTAGCCTCCATGCTAACATTTTCTTTTTTATTTTTACCTTTCTTTTTAGGGATTGACCATCCATCCAAGTCAAAGGGACATTGACTAGCAACAAGTTTATTTGAATCTTCACTTGGGGACTTGGGTGAATTTACCTTCATTTTTGTTGTACCCATCAAAGCTTCACAATAGGGAGAAGAATCTGCTAAGGAGATTTGACCACCATGGTATTCACGTGGGATTTCTCCATCTTCTTTTTCTTTCATTAAAGGTGGGTGGGGGTCTCCATCCTTAAGGTCTTTAGAAGCACTTCCTTTGACTATCTATCTTTTGACACAACACTTTCATTCCTCATAGTAGGAGAAGTGTTAATGGTATTTATCTTAGGTATGTTAAGTTTTGCTTCATTATTTAGAGTAAAAAGGGGATGTGAGGATATTCAAGATGTCCTTAAAAGGATAGCCCTGTGACTACGCTTCAAGGGGACTTTACAATAAAAAATAAGTGTTTGAGCAATTTTAACAAAGTATGGTAGAATTTTAATAACAAATTGGTTGTGACCACTTCCCAAACTTGGAATCCAAAATGATTAGGTTTGGAAGAGTCTTATGAATATCAATATTCACATAAAAATGAGCAAAAACTAACTTGGACTTGTTTTTTGTAACGTTGTTTGCTATAATAAAGTGTCGAATAGAGTTTCCAATCTATTGAAGCACCATAACATCACAAAAAACTAGAGGGAGACTAGACAACCTAACCGAAAAAAGAGCTGTTTTGTTTAGGTATGCAATAGGGTTAAACCCTTGCTTCCATCTATATAGAGATAAGTTGTGTTTGCCATACATCCAAGGGCTCATAGTAAGGATCAACAAAATTTCATCCTTGGATGTGAACTTAAAGAGGAACCAACCCCCGCCATAACACTCACTTCTACACTACCCTTCAAACGCCATTTAGCAACAGTCCAATGTCAAACCATGTCAACAGTGGGGTGAAAGGAGAAGAATTTACCCACCAGGGTGTTCTCCATTGAGGAGATTATTCTTTTGCTCGTGGAGTTGGGAAGCTTTATTTCTATTTCATTCACTGAATCAAAGAACTTGGTAAAGAATTTTCACACATTGTCACCTCAAGTATCCCCAACAAAAACACTTTCTAGGCCTTGGGACTTGGAACTACAAAATTCATGGGTTCAAGACCATCCAACAAAGTGTTAGCAGAGAGAGGCCCCCTTGGATGCAGGATACCAACGAAGGCCTGTACCGTTTGTAAAATTGATACGGATAGGGGGAGGGCAGGGGGGTCAGGGGGACCCCTATGATTGTCAGACACCATGCACAAGGTTCAAACAAGGAAGAGCGAGAAACATGACATTAGTTACTTTGATTTATGTTTGTAATTAAAGAAATTTTATGTTTTAGTCAAAACAAGTGAGCTCGCCTAGGATGCACATAAAGGGCATATTATTTTTAGTTTAAATTTTATGTGCAAATATTATTATTGTTTGCAAAGTTGTCTAGAGTTGTGCAAATGAGATGGTGTATGTGCACTCCAACCCGACAAAATGCACTCTAAGCTTTGTGGATTGAATATGCACCTTTCACTTTTGAATATTTATTCAACTTTAATTTGCTTTTATATTCATAATGGATGAGTTTTTATGATCATTCACATTTTTAAAACCGCATACAATATTTTAAATGTTAATTGATTAAATTTTTAATTAATTAATAATCAATCGTTATTTATTTTTATAGTAATTATTTTATTAAAATAAAATTAATAAATAATATTTAAACTATTAAAATGTAATAGATGCCTTTGAATAGTTAAAGTTTACTATAATTTAAGATTATTGTGCTTTCATGAGGATATTATAAAACAAAGGCATACATAGCTACTTTATTCCATTGATTTAATTAAATACCTGGTTACAATGAATTTGTATAAGATAGTAGGTACATAGTTTGAATTTATGTTGCATATAGACTATTTGTAACACCTAAATGTAGATATTATAAAATTATAGAAATACAATTTTACCATAAAAAGTTTTTATAATTGTAGCCATTAATTTACGGACAATATTTGACAATCCACTACAATTTTTTTAGATTGCAGGGATTGAGTAGCCCCCATATAAACTGGTGTGCACCTAGTAATAACCCCCATATAAATTGCAGTGCGCCTAGTAAACTTTTTCACGTGATTGGTGACGTTGACACAACACACTCTTTGGTACCACAGGGATGGGGAGAGACTAGACCTTGTGACCTCTTGCCTGCAACAAGATGCTTTAGCTAATCGAGCTAGGCCCCCGACTCGACAATCCACTACAATTGGTCTAGTTAGTCTCAATATATTATTTCATGTGTGACTTGATTGGTTTACTTAAAAAATTCAAAAACATAACTTTTTTTTGAAAAAATACCATTTCTTAAATAATTTTAAAATGTAAACCCTTATTAGATGCCTATCTCTTACAATGATGTGCTTGTATTGCAAGTCTATGGTTACAATTATAATGTCAATATTTAAAGCATTTTTAGTTAACTTGAATAAAACTAAACATTACATTGTCCTATATTGCATTTTATTTTATGTACCTTGCATTTTCTCAATACAAAAAAAAAAAACTAAATATTACATTATCCTATATGAAAGTGCTTTGTTATGTCCAAATACATTGAATTTGTAATATTTCTCTAATCTTTTTTCAACTAAAAAAGCTTTCATCATATTTTAAAGGAAAATAAACTTTCTTTAGCCCGGGTGAGTGATATATTATTTTAGGGCATGTCGAGTATACTTAGAAGAATCTAGGAAATTTCAAATCACTCCCAACTTTTTACAACAGCTTACTTGGCAAGTCCCTTGCTTATAACTAAGGTTTTAGGCCACACCATCAAATATGATGCAACATCACCATGCTTTTTGTCAAGGTGTCCAAAAAGGCCTAAAAAACAGTGAGAATGATAATTGTGTATCTAAATCATGTTTTATTGAGCGTCGATGTGGTATCACATGATTTGTTGCTTTTTAGATCTAAGGAATACATTTCATTTAATTATGGGTAGTCATGATCACAACTATTGGTCCAATATTATTAAAAATATTGGGCATTATATAAACAAATGTTATCACAACTATTGGACCGCGTACAACTACTAGCCCCTCTCCCCTACATAATAACTATAAAAATATTTAATATTCTTAAACATATTAAATCATTATATAAAGAGTTATGAACTTAAAATTGAAGAGTTATTTTATTTTAGATTTATTTTTTTAGATTGAAGTGAATACTTTAACCACGTGATAACTAATACTTATCTATACTTAATTATTTAATTAATATATAATTATTATATTAACATGGTAAATAAAGAAAATACAACAGATTTGAATTTAATAAATATAATTTAATTTCATGTGTCATTAAGCTTTAAAACAAATAAACTTACAAGTTGGGGATTTTAGGGCTTATGTTTTCTTCCAATTTGGAGGAGAGTAATCGAGGTTCCCAACATATGATATGTCTCACATCACTACCAATAAAACTTAATGATTTCATGAATTCAATCTTGACTTTAATTAGATATTTGCATTTTGTTTCAAAACATTGAGTTGAATGGAAAGGATTTTTCTTAGCTGATCTTTAGTGAAACTTGAGTCTCTAAAGAATTGAACTACCTACTAGGCTCTCTGGGTGGACTTGATTTTGAACATTCTTGGCCACCTATTACAAAGTTCTAATACTTGGAGCTGATAAAACCTACATTTATTAAGTAAAAATTGGGTCATAGCAATTTGTTGTCATTGTCTATATCTTTGTTCCATTTTTGTTTGTGGCTTATTTGTGGTTGTGATATTTGACAAAATTGTAGTTGAGAATAATGAATATGTAGAGAAAATATTGTATTGTATAGAGCACTTGATTAGTGAGAGAATGCATTTCAGAAATGGAAAATATGAACATTCACCCAATCAAACCATGAGCTAATAAATGCTAGGCAAGTAATTTGAGTTGTAGGGTCTCTTGAAAAGAGCAATATGCTTGGAAAAAATGAATAGGTAAAACTCAAAGAAACTCAAAATAATATAATCAAAGCCCATACTAGCAAGAGCACAAAGTTGTGTGCATTTAGATATCATTACGAAGTGCAACACACACCCTCCTCCCTCCTCCCTCCCCGCTCCCCCTCTCCTCAAATAATATAGTCAAAGCCCACACTAGCAAGAGCACAAAGTTGTGTGCATTTAGATATCATTACGAAGTGCAACACCCACTCACCGACCCAAGCCCTCCCCTGCCCCACCCCCTCCTTTATTTGTAGAGGTGTCTAGCAAACTTTAACTATTTTTTTTCTGCATTTAGTCATATAACAACCCACAGGTCACATGTCAATGCTACCCTTATCACTACCTTCATGATTAGATGAACAAATAAAAAGACAAGTTGTCAAAGCACCATCTAGATGTGACCAAGATCATTTGGATGCAACATACATCTCATGAACTCCCTAATCTCTCCCCTCTGAAAGCCACCAATAAGCAGGGTTAGCAAAAATTGAAGATCTATTTCAATAACCAGAAACAGAGATAGCAATACTTAAGATAGAGACTAGGAAAGCATTAATAGTACTCTCCAACTTATCAAATGCATCCAAAAGTGTTCTCGCTACTCCTTTCATAGATTTCTTGGTATCTGAAAGTGTAGTAATTCCAACTTTTAACCAAGCGAAGCAAGCAATAAGGGTGCCACAAGAGAGGAGGTAGCAGTTGGCCTCAAATACCTTATCAACATCAAACCGAGCATCACGAGACTATGAGCTCTACGCAATGAAAACTAAATAGAAGCAAATGGAACCTCTTGTAACAACTCCTTAACATAGATGAGTTGTTTTAACAACTCACAATACAAACAAAGGAACCACAACCAAATAACAAATAACAACCTACAAAAATGATGTAAAAAAGGTCATATATAAATTTTTAGAATTCCAACACGACATGAACAAGCTTAGACATTGATTTTAGAACTACTGTTACACCTGCAATAGATTCTCACATCCCAAAAACTTGCATTCACACTTCCAATTATTATGAATATGGCCTAAAAGCATTGTATAATAAGAGACATATCAACCTCCTAAGTACGATGCATCAAACATTAGAAGATTAGCATGTCATGATCAGAACTAATTAATAACATGAGAGCCATAAGCAAGAAGTGTGTTACTAAAGATGTGAGACACTAAGGACTTACATCAATAAATGTTATAAATAATAGAAATTGCATACCTGGTTTGTGGAGGGTTCCCATGCCTAACCAAAAAATATGGAAAATTTGAATTAAAAAAAAACAAATGCAAGAATATTGTCCTTCAAGGCAATCAATGTAACATTTCCTAGTATATAGTGTAGGCATTTATCTACTATAAATTAGGCATTTATCTACTGTAAATGAATGCGCCAACCTCACATACAGACCTTAATTGACATAAAAATATTATCCACATTGATCCAAGTTATCTTATGTTATTGAATTGATTCCCTCAAATTATATCTGAATTGTTAAAACATGTATATGCAGAAGTCACATCAATTCATTGTGAGAGAAAAAAATCACTTTTAAAACAATCAATATATTTCACTAAAAAGAACCATAAAATATGATATTTACCATGTTCAATAACTTCTACCACAAATCTAACATTGAAAAAAATGACTACTTCATATTTACCATGTTCAAATATGATAGGCTCTCAACTCAGTCATGACAGTGTGGTAAAAATGACTACTTCACATTCTGCAACATAACATTGAAAGGTTCCAGTTAAGAAAAATGGTGATTAAGAAAACTAGTCATCGACAATAATATAAGAGGCACAGGGATTTTGAATAGTACCTACAGATGTAGAGGAGAATCATTTCATGGTTTAATTTATAAATCGATTAAAAAGATGCACAGCATGATACAAAACTACTTGCAAACAAAACCTCACAAAATAGATTTTCTTGTCTTTGAAAAGTTCTGTTCTAAGGCACTATTATATAATTCAGTTACAGAACACTATTCTTTAAGATTCGACATTGCTTAGATAATAAAAATATATTATTGAGGCCTGGATTGATCAAAAACCCATGCTGATCCCATTAAACATCAAGAAAAGGTCTTGATTGATTAAAACTACTTTTAATCCCATCCAACTTTAAGAAAAGGCCTGGATTGATCAAAAACCCTTTCTACTTGATCCAACCTCAACAAAAGGCCTGGATTCATTTAAACCCTCTTTTATCTAATTCAACCTGAAGACAAGGCATGGATTGATTAAAAATTCTTGTTGATCCCATCCAATCTCATGAAAAGGCATGGAATTTTTTAAAACCCTTCATTCTCTGCTCCAACCCGAACAAGAGTTCGTCAGCTAATTGATGGATCATCAGACTTCCTCGGGACTGCCCACTAAAAACTTGCAGGCAAATCATTTTTCACTTAGGTTATACACACAAGCTAGACTTGTGGGAAGTCTGGATGGTTCTGTTTCCCTTAAAAATTCAATCACCCTATGGCGTGGTTGCATCCTATTCTCTATACTATAACATAAAAGACGAGGATGCGATACCACAATGTTTGGCTGAAAGCCTGCAGTATGTTTCAAGAAATACATGTTTTTTTTCGTTTTATCAATGCTATTAGCGAGCGTACGAGGTTCCCTCTTTACAATTTGTATGATCTCATTCTCCAAAAGACCGAGCATTGCCATATGTTTTAATTTATTTTCACAATTTTCCAGTCCACTACCATCCACAGCCATCAGGGTAGCTGCAAATGCTTTCGATCCCTCCAAAATACCCAGGTTTTGTACATATTCAATCTTCGACTTCAGCACCTCTTCGCTGTTGCCCAAAATTAAACTGGGCCTTAACTTTATTATATATGAAAACAGCTCATCCTGAATCCCAAATTGCTTTAGAATATCTATTTTAGGTTCCAAATTTTCAACTTTATAATTCAACATCCAAGGATACCACATGAGAACTTTGCACAGATTAAGCTTTGAACCAAATAAGTTTACAAGCATGGAAATTTTAGGGCTTAAGTTTTGTTCCAAATTCTGGGTGAGCAATGTGGGTCCACGAGATAATAAACGTCCCAGGTTGCTGCCAGTAAAACCTAATTCCTTCATGAAGTCAATCTTGGGCTTTAACTGTGTATCCACTTTGAGCGTCAAAACAGAGGGTTGCAGAAAAAGGATTTTCCTTACCTGATCTTCAGTGAAACCAGAATCTCTGAAGAGCTGGACTGCCTGCTGTGCTCTATGGGTGGATGTGGGCGTAAACATTTGTGGACACCTGCTACCAAGATCTAATACTTGGGACTCAGAAAATCCACATTCAGTGAGCAAAAATCGGGTCATAGCAATTTGTCGCTGCTGCCTGTAATCTTCTTTTGCTTCTGATCGTGGTTTTGTTGGTGTGGCATTTGAAAAATTTGAGGTCGAGATTAATGAATGTTTTGAGAAAATACTCCATATTACAGCGTGCCTGACTGGTGAGATAATACATTTGAGAAATAGCATTGTATGGACATTCACCAAACCAAACCCTTTGCTAAGAAAACCCTAGGCAAGTAATTGAAGCTGCATACACCTGGAAGATAGCAGTATACTGGAAAATGATGTAAATACACAAATTAAGTCTCGACGATATTACTTGTATATATATTACTAATTAATTACAGGCATACATGTATAAAAGTAATATTACTCACAAAAATCAACATATATAAATGTGAAAAAGAATTTACTTGTCTTAATAGTATTTTAATTATAACATTTTAGATTTAATAAAAATAAATGTAAGTTTTGTTAGTGTGCATAAAATTAAATGTAAGTTTTGTTAATTATAATATTAACATAATCATTTATTAATCATGTAAATTGTAGAATAATGTTATTTTAATATTAATAATTATTAATTTTAACTTAATTATATTAATTATTGTATATTAATTATTGTATATTAAATAAAATAAAATGATTATATAATATAATTATAAGAAAGAATAAAATAATAATTATTTAAACATAATATTTATATAATAGTTTTGTGAAATAATAATATGTATAATATAATTAATGTGAAATAATAAAAAAATCTATCAATTGTATTAAAATTATTTGAATATAAATAATAATAATATTTTAAATGTTAATATATTAATAGAAACTTGATATGATAATACAAATTAATATTAATAGTTATTAGTTTTAGTTCAATGAGAGAAAAAAGTTGCATGCCTATATTCCAAGTTAGTGGAACCTTCAATGAATTTAAATTTATAATTTTTATTATTACTATTACAATTATTATTATTTATTTATTTTTATTGGAAGAAAAAGAATAAAGTTACAGCAGAAAAACCAACAACAAGAAGTAACTTGATAGACGAGAATCTCAAATCAAAGCAACAAAATGTTGCTAGTCACAAGCAAAATTACAAGATAGAAGTAAAAAAAAGACAACAACAAAACTGTCATAGAACATCAATACACATACTAGGTACAAGGAGCAACAAATTGTTGCAAAACCTGTACAAATTTACAGAGAGAACAGTATGACTGCAAAGCAATAAGTCCGCTGAAAAAAACTCCATAACATGTCCACTATCTGAGGCCACCGATTGAATGTCCAATAGCATCAAACCTTTCCCTCATCAGCATTTTTTCTTTGTTCCTTCTCAATGGAGAGCGTTAGCTTGAAAGACCCGTCCTACATCTAGTCTAGCTTGTCAATGATTACCAACTGAGCCCAAAATAGCAAGGGACAAAGAAGATGCAAAGACGAGCAATGTTGGATGCCCATGCCCTATTCCAGAACTCCAATATTTGCACATGTAAGGATGATGTTGGCAAGCAATATGGAAGTAAACTTGAAAAAAGAAGTTGGTATCCATAATACTAAAGAAACTCCTGCCTTCATTGTCACCAGGTGCAAGACTGTTCACACCCTCATCAAGACAGCTTTGTAAAGCTCCCAGGGTGCAGCGGAAATATTAGCTAGTCATTAATTCCTTCCAAAGCACCAATAGAGCCTGTTTCAAGATAAAACTTTGATATTCTCCTCTGGAATTTGTAGTCGTGTATCCTACAAACTAGTTTTAAAAGTTGTAATTTATATATGAAGGTTGGCCAATGTAGCTTGAATATCTGACTTAGTTTGGAGAGTATGCTGGAGAATGGTGAAATGGAGCAAGAAATCTGTGTTGAGCATCAAGAACTCTATATGAAGAGGGGAAAAGGTATGAGAGAATGCAGCCAAGCACCAGAGTTTCCAAATAAAATTAAGGATAATTTTCCTAAAGGTTTGAGAGATAAGATTGTGATGTTGAGAAAGCCCGAGAAGCGCAGGTCTCCAAGTCCACTTGTGGGGTACAATAGTAGGGAAAATGGATGAGAGGCAACACCAGAGGTTATGAGCATGAGGGCAGAGCCAAAACGTGTGCTTAATAGACTCTCGTTTAGAGAAGAATGGACAAGAAGGGGAGGGAGTTAAGAAGTGAAGACAATCTCCAATAGGCAATTTAACACGAAGAACTTTCCATGCCACAAGTTGAGATTGAGCATTAGCTTTGGAATGTCAGATGTGGAAGCTTAGTTTATTCCATTTAGCACGGTTAAACTTGCAATTCCATTTAAGATTAAGTCAAGGGGCAAGATAAATGGGGGCTAGGAGTTTCTAATAGACAATCTTGAGAGGAAAGCGTTGGAAGCTGTAGTTGTTGGGCCATTTCCAGTCTTTGAGGAAGTTATCATGTCAAGATGTAGATAAAAGACATGATAGCTTTGGGGTAATAAGTTGTTGAATCTTCAAAACAACATCTTTGGCAGTTGGGGGAAGCTTGAATTGGGATTTTAGATGTTTCCAAGACTTCCAAGTAAAAGTATTTGAGTCCCACAAATCTCGGAACACTTGGATGCCCTTTTTAAACAAGTATTTTCCTTTAAGGTTTTTGATATTTGTAAGAGGAACATTATCTTGTTGAACCAACCGATTCCACCAAATGGAAGAGGATGTGAAACTTAGACCATGACTTAAATATTGATCATACTAAGATATTCTTTGTGAAGTCACCTACCAAGCAGTCCAAATGGTGTTAAATGGGGTAGAACCATGAATCTTAAAGAAGGGATCCATAAGAAGATTGTCCCTCTAATTATCCAAGTCCCAAGAGTGACTAGTTGTAGTAGTTTGAATTTGATGGAGAACTAGATGTTTCGAAGGAGCATCCCCATCCAAGGCCCTTATAATCCATTTAGTGGTAAGACAAATGCCTTGAGTAAGAGGGTCAATGACTCCCAACCCCCCTTGTCTTTTGGATGAATGCAATGGATCCACGAGGAAGTAGGAAAACCTTTCTTATTTCCCCACTTAGCCCAAAGGAAACTCATAATCAATTGTGTAATATGCTTGTAGCATTTTTTTGAAGGGAACCAACAAGAAGAGATATAGACATGACTAGTCAAAAGGATTTTGTTGGCAACTTGAATTCTTCTAGCTAGAGATAAAAAATGGCTGGTCCAATTTAAAAGCTTGTGTTTGATTTTGAACAAGAACCAATTCCACATATCTTTGAGAGAGACCCCTATGCCAAAGGGAATACCAAGGTGTCTTGTTATAACACCATGCTTAACTTCATGCCATTTAGTAGGAATCCAAGGTGGCTGGGGGGTAGAGTGGGTGATTAAAAATTCTATTCTATGCATTGCTAAGTTGGATCTAGAGATGGAGCAAAATAGGCCCAAAATATCAAGAGTGTTAGCCACCTCATCAGCAAAATTACGGATGAACAACATGATATCATAAAAAAAGTGAGAATTGAGAGCTTTAGAATTTCTAGAAAGAGAGACACCTTGGATAAGTTTGGTGGATAGTGCATGTTGAAAAAGATAACCAAGAGCATCGGCAATAAGAACATAAAGAAACGGTGCAAGGGGGAAACCTTGGCGTATGGATTTCTACAAGGGGAATTGGGGTGAAAGGACACCATTAACAACAATTTTGGAATTAGCATCAATGAATAGCGTGTTAATATGGTTACGGATTTTGGGATCAAATCCAAGCCACTTGAGCATATTAAGAATGAAGGTCCAACGAATTCGATCATATGCTTTGTCAAAAGCAAGTTTTATAATTAGTGCATCTTGAGTAAATTGTTGAGCCCATTCTACTGTCTCCCAGGCAAGAATCAAGTTGTCTAGAATAAATATTCCTCCTAAGAAGCCAGTTTGTTCTGGATGAACAATCACTGGGGTGATGGGCTTGAGTCTCCTAGCTAGAGCTTTAGCAATGATTTTATAGGAGGTGTTGAGAAGGGTAATCAGTCTCCAACTGCTAATAGTGTCTTCATCTTTTCCTTTAGGGATAAGTTTGATTAGACCCTGATTTATAACAATACCCAAGGAACCAATCTCAATGCCCTCAAGGTAAACATTATAGAAGTCTTCTCTAATATGGGGCCAAAGAGTTTTATAAAATTCAACTGGTAAACCATCAATTCCTGGGCTTTTTTCCAAGGCCTTACTATGCAAGGCTTCATCAATCTCTTCAATAGAAAGAAAGTGATTGAGGAATTCACTATAATTAGGATCTATTCTTTTAGGAATGCAACCAACAACACTTTCTTCAAGGATAGGAAGAAGGGGGTCCTTGGATGATTCATCTAAACAAAGGCTTTTAAAGTGATCATAAAAGGTTTGCATAATATCATCATGGCTAGTTTATAAGGTTTCATTTGCAGATTTAATAGCAGAAATGTGTTCCATTTTGTGCTTATGTTGGAGATAATGAAAGAATAATTTTGATCTGTGATCACCATCCTTAATCCATTGTAGCCGAGTTCACACTTGAGAACCTTTTCTTTTATGTGCAACCATTTGATGAAGAGTATTCTTAGCATTAGCAACAGATTGCTGCAAGGAAATATTATGAGGATTAGAAGCCAACAAGGTATGACCATGCTCCAATTGAACTTTGAGAGATTTCTCAAATCTACGAGACTTAGCAGTAGCCCTTCGACCATAATCCCGAAGAAAGGTGACACACTTAGCTATGGTTCGCTCCCACCAGCTAATCCAACTATCTTGTTGGGGTTTAGGCTCAGTATTCCAAGCAGCTAAGAGGCCATCAATACCCTGGTTTTTAAGATGGGAAGTATTCAACTTGTAAGGAAGATCATGGCAAGGAGGAGTGTGGGTGGAGAGAGAAAGGGTGGTGAGGATGGGAAGGTGGTCAGACAAGGTGGCGAAAAGTTCCAATGAAACAAGGTGACCAACATGTGAAGGAAAGATTGGGCAGTTAGGGGAGATATAAAATCAATCTAGCCTACTCAATTTATGATGGGATCCTTCACAATAGTTGCTCCAAGTGAACCAGTGGGGCATCTAGAGGCTAGACTTATCTTGAATGGGATCATGCACTCCTAGGGAGTTTTAGGTCAAGGTCCAAGCATCAAATTTAGAATGGGAAAGGTGAGCATAATTGTCCCAACTTGGTTTGAAGGATGTTCAACCATATTAAAGTCATCCCCCAACACCCATTCAACATTGGGAAGGTGAATACAGAGCCACTCCCAAAGGGTAGTTCTATCAAACAGAGAATTGGGAGCATAAATAAAGCGCTAAATGCTTAGCTAATGACGGGGCTAGGCCTAACACCGCACCCCCACCACCATCGCTATGGTTGGTATCAAGGAAGTGGGAATTATGCCAAATGGAAGCAAGGGTATCATCTAATCAAACAACATCAAATTTCACTTCTTGAAGCATGAACACATCACTTTGATTATTCTAGATAGAATGTTTGACATGAAATTTACAAGCAGGTATTGTTAAACCCCGCACGTTTCAAGATAAAATGTTGCACTTCATTAAGTAGTAGCAAGGAGAATTTATTCATCTTCCTACAACATGCTAAACTAATTCCTTGGAGAGTCAGATGCATATCCATAAAGTGTTTTGGTTGAGATTGATCAACAGAGTCTAGCTGTGGCAGTGCTTTAATAGGGCTGTAGGGTTGAGAGTTAGAGTTGGAGTTAGAAGGGGGGATATTACTGAGGAAGGGAGTCTCCTTTCTTCTTTTAGAAGCTCTATATAGAGAACCAATCACTGAATCTTTGAAATACTTGGTGTTAGATGAAGGGAAGGGTTGGTGAGGTGAGGAGGTAGCGAAGGGAGAGGGGTGGGGCTTAATGGAGGATGGGGGGATGCCTAGAATAGGAGAAGGGGAGTTAGTTGAGGGGACAATTTTTTATGGATCTTCACCAACAGAAGATGAAACAAAGTGCTAAAAATCTGCATGAGATTGTGGTGGCATGGGTTTATGGAAAGGGCATGCACGGTTGAGGTGTCCTTCCTTTCATAAATAAAAATAGGCATTGGGTTTGTTGATATAGTTAATATGTTGTTCAAACTCAAATTTTGGTCCAACCAATTTAATGGAGTTATGAAGTGGTTATGTTAAATCCATCTCAACACAAGCTTGTGGATGAGAGCGAAGGCTAGCCCATTTATTAGTGTGTTGTTTGCACCATAAAACCCTACCCAATTGAGCTACAATATCTTGCAAGAACGAATAGAAGGAAAGATTGAGGAAGGGGAATTCCACCCACATAGGAAAATTCAATTTGATTTTTCCTTTAGGATGGATGTCAATATCCCAAGCCAGAACATAATAGTTTTGGCCATAGATAATCCAAGACCCATATTGTAACACAGTGTGAGCATAATACCCTCACAGAAAGTTACATCTAGATACTCTGCCCAAATCCCTAAATGATTGGGTTTGTGATGGTGATTATTTCAGTTATTGAGATTTGGGTTTAGTTTGGTTGGATGCACACTACTTATGATGATTTATGACATATGATTTGTGGTGTTGTTACTAACTGGATATGTTATTGCTTTTATGTGGTGCTATGTTGTGATGATATGGTTCAATGCTTAATTCATTATGATATGTATTCTAGTGTGTCTTGGTGAAAGGACTAGCATCATGATATGCGAACATTGTTGGTTTCATGCAGGATTCAGGTATTGGACACCGACTTCAGTAGCAGAGCATGTCCCATAAACCCAGAGTTGATAAGGAAGTCCAAGTTTGTCATGTGAAGTTGTGGGACCCGTTTAATTAATGTTTACCTTGTCATTATCAATTTTTGTGTGATAATTATGAGATAGCAGATTTCATTGAAATATAGGAAAATAAGTAATGCATGTTTAGTTCTCAAAAATTAGGCAATTAAACTTGCTTCAAGCACTATTAATTTTGGTTGAGTTTTTTCTGGAAAGGGTTTCTCGAAGTATATGTTGTGTCACTTCTATCTTCTTGTCTCATTCTTCTACAATCTTCTGTCTCTTTCTACAATTGGTAAAATTAATCTAAATAGATTAATCATACACAAAGAATTATGACAAAGACCACTTAATTAAATCTATAGCCTCATAGTTTTACAAGTTTTAAGCTAAAATACTACCTTCATTTTTCAACATTTGGTATCAAAGCTAATGTTTGGTTAGAGTTTGGGACACCTTTCTCTTAAAATTTTGAAGGTTTTTTGGTTGTAGTGGGAGCTTTTACTATTGTGTTATTACAAATTTGTAAAAGAAGTGTGTTACAATGAGTTCTACTTCTCGTCTAGTTATTGAAAGATTCAATAGATCTAGTTAAGATATGCGATTTTCAAGAAATTTAGATCTTATACAGGAGAAGAACAACCAAAGGAGAAGGATACTTCTCGAACATTGAATTTTGAGATAAATACTGAGAAGCATGAAGATGCACATGTTGAAGAAAAATTGGATGGATTGGATTAGGAGAGTTCACAGAGTTCTAAGATAGATGCTCATGATGAGAATATTGAGGAACAAGAAGAACCTTCTTTGAGAAGATCCACAAGACAACGCAATCCCGTTGATAGGTATAGCCCACCTGATTTTTGTTGTATATTTGATTTGATGGGTACTAATGATGAACCTCTAAGATCTTACAGGGAAGCTTTGTCTTCAGATGATAACAAGCTTTGGTCACAAGCTATGTATGATGAAATGGTTTCCTTGGATACTTGTGACACATGGGATCTTGAGAGTTTTCCCAAAGGAAGAAAGGTCATTGGTTGTAAATGGATCTTTAAAAAGAAAACTGGAGCAAATGGTAATCTTGAAAGGTACAAGGCTAGATTAGTAGCCAAGGGCTACTCCTAGAGAGAGGGAGTTGACTTTAATGCAATATTCTCTCCTATTGCTAAATTAAATTCTATTAGATTCTTTTTATCTATTGATGTTTCTTATGATTAGAGAAAATGGATGTGAAAAATTCTTTCTTACATGGGAATCTTGATGAGGAGATTTATATGAGGCAACCTGATGGTTTTGTTGTAAAAGGAAAAAAATTATTGGTTTGTAGGTTAAAGAGATCTTTATATGGATTGAAACAGTCACCCAGAATGTGGTACTAGAAGTTTGATGCTTTTGCATTGAAAATAGGTTATGTTAGGAGTGAGGAAGATATTTGTGTTTACATAAAATTATTGATGATAAGCTTTTAATTATTATCTTGTATGTTGATGACATGTTTATTGGTAGCAACAAGGTAATGATCAAAGAATTGAAAGCACAACTCTCTAACACATTTGAGATGAAAGATCTAGGGGCTGAAAAATATATCCTTGGTATGGAGATCATCAGAGATAGAGGTAACATAAATCTTTGCTTAAGTCAAAGCAACTATGTTGATACTATTTTGAAATGGTTTAACATGCATGATAGTAAACCAACTAATATTCCTTTACCATTTGGCATGAATTTAAGTTTAGACACGAGTCCTAAATATGACTTTGATTATGAGGAAATGTCTAAAATTCCATATGCTAGTGCAATTGGTAGTTTTATGTATGCAATGGTTTGTACAAGACTAGATATAGCCCAAGCAGTGGGAGTTCTAAGTAGATTTATGTATAACACTAGTAAAGAACATTGGACTTATGTTTAGAGGGTGTTTAGATATTTATGAGGCACTTTTGATTACTATTTGGTTTATCATGGTGCTAATGATATTGATATTATGGAAAAATCATTGGACATACAGGGTTTTGTTGATTCAGATTGGGCAGGGGACCTGGACAATCAGAGATTGACAAGTGGCTATGTGTTTACTTTGTTTGGAGCTACAGTTAGTTGGATGAGTAAGAGGCAACCCATGATTGCTTTTGTTAGAATTTTGAAACAAGCACAAAACCACAAGCCACATGATCAAACAATAAACAAATACAACTTCCACGCAAGAGATCTACAAACAAAATATGCAATATTCTTCAACAAGAAAAGCTATAGAAGCAAGAGACTTTCAAGAAGATATGAAAGCTCCAGATATTCTCGTGAGTAATTACAATGAGGGTTGAATGCTTATAAGAGAAAATCCCTAAATGACAAAGGGATTAGATCATGACAAGTTTCAACATCACATGAGATGAGACTTAATGATCTAATTATTAGCTCAAACTAATAAAGCATAAAACACTCATAATTTTAGCTTAAGTGTAGAGAATAAATTAGACTAATAATCAATTAAAGATTAATTAATTATTAGCTAATGTATGATAACTCTAACACCCCCCCTTAAGATGAAATTAGGGAGTAGCTAAAAACCCTAAAAAGTAATGCATGATGGGTCCCAACAAACAAGGCCAAAATAAGGTACCCATGTACAAACAAAAGATCTCTATAATGTGGAGAAATAGAGAAAACCTCATGGGAAAAACTCTACTCCAAAAAGAGATCAAAGGCAATTGAAGGACTAAAAATCCTCCAAATCAAGGTGTGAAGGTCTGAGAAGCCTCCAACCAAACAAAGTCCTGAAAAAGAAGATGTAGAACACCACAAAAGCATGAAGAAGCCGAAAATACTGTCGAAGAATGACTGTTGAAATGCTAAAAGAAGAACCTCCACTAAAACATATGATGATCAGGATCAAGAAGATAAGAATCTGTATGAGTTCCCCCAACGACACTACTCGAATCCAATGGAAAACCAAGGAAAACATCAAGAACTCAAAGACACAAATGGCACAAGTAACAATAGTTTGAAGAATTGATCAAGTGAAAAAAGGAAGGTCGCCTCTAGAAATAGGAATGCAAGAGTGTCCATATGGTAAGTTACCATCTCACTAAATGCATGGGTAACCAGCCACTGCATCCGCCTAGTACATAGGAACAAATACTCTATACATAGCTCACTCCAACACAAAACCAAGGAGGCATTAGCAACAATAGTAGAAACCTCCCCATAATGATGACAAGGGAGAGGTATGATAGGTACACTATAATTGAATGCCTAAAAGTAGTGCATGAAGAGGAACCAAGAACATCTTAAGGTGCAGTCATGAAAGTACAAGCAGATATAAAGGATGTGAAAACAAAAGTCAAATACGCATGAGAAAGGTATGAAGTCAAAACAAAGGAAAACATCAACCCCCATGGAACTTTATATCATAGTGCAAGTACAACAAGGCACAAAGTGATGTACAAGAATCCCAATACTACACATACAAAGCCGAGGCATTTATTTCAGTGTGCTTACAAATGATAAAAACATGCAATGTGAGCCCCATAAAGTCCAAAAAAGACTACATATGAGAAGAAGGATTTTTGGGAAAAAATAAAAAATAAAATCTAGAAACTTCCTACACCATTGTGGAGAGCTCAAAAGCAGCTTTTCGATAATATCCTGTTTTCCCATTTTTGACATCATATGCAAAAGTTATGCCGAAAACACTAACGACAACCCCAAAAAAGATCTTAATTTTATTGGAAATACAGGGACCTAAGAAAATCTCCAAAAAATACCTACACCACTAGAAATTACTTTGAGTCCTCTTTCCGATGATATCTCGTTTTCCCAATTTCAACACCATGGGCAAAAGTTATGGCCTCTGGAAGAAAACTGCCCTTAAAGGGGAAAAAATGAAGTCATTGCATTAAATTTGACGTCCAAACGACCGTCATAGTAGAACACTGGGTCAAATTTGACGGTCAAATGGCCGTCGTCGCATTTGCACAATTTGGCTTATTTAAAAAAAAAACAATAAAAAAACATATACATTAATAATTTTTTTGAAAAAAAAAATTAATAAATTTTTTTTTTTTGTGTGGGCCGCCGACTACATTTAGGGCTGCCATCGTTAGCTGGAAAAACCACTGGTTGGCCTAATAGTACCACCAACAAGGGAGGGCCCACGTGGCCTTGCCGTGCAGGCCTGCTGCAATAGGGTACCGCATACCGTCGCCTGTCATGCAGTCTTTTTTCTTTAAAAATAATTCACCCCTTTTTAAAAAAAAAAACTACTTTGATTATAGTTTTTTTTATTTTAAAAAAAAAAATTTAGTGCAGGCAAGAAAATATTTTTTTTGATGATCTTTTTTACTACCTTAGAATGCATGCAGGTGAGGCTGTACGGGCCTGGAGACAATTTTTTTTTTCCTTAGATGTCAACTTCACCAAATTTGACGATTTGATAGGCAATCTTAAGGTTTTTGGGCCTTTTGAGTGTAATGGTGACATCATGTCCATTTTGGCTCAAAATGCACCAAAAATACAGCTACACTCTGGATTTGAAGACAAAGCAACTGCTTCAAAACCTTGTAGATCTGGCGTCCAAAATTGAAATCAGGTGAAAAAAAAGGCCAAAATTGACTTTCTCGATAGCTCTGGATCCAATAGCGAGGTCTTTTTCACGCAAAAAAGCTTCTAAAAATTCCCACCTCCAAATTTTATAAAGAAAGCAAAGGGGATTCAAATATGAAGTCTGCAACCCTTGTTGAAAAAAAACCTCCTAACCAAATTGAGGGGGTTTCTTTGAATCCGCTCTAATACTAAAATGTTAAATTGTGAAGTGAAGCACAAAGCCATGGAGCACTAAGATCAAAGAAAAACAAATACACCTTCCATGCAAAGAGATTTGCAAAAAACAATATTCTTTAAACAAGAAAAACTACACCAAGCAAGAGACTTTCCAAGAACATATAGAAGCTCTAAGATATTTCACCTTGATATTACAATGAGGGTTGAATGCTTATAAGAGAAAATCCCTAAATGAGAAAGGGATTAGATCATGACAAGTGTCAACATCAAATGAGATTAGACATAATGATCTAATTATTAGCTCAAACCAATAAAGAATAGAACACTCCTAAGTTTAGCTTAAGTGTAGAGAATGAATTAGACTAATAATCAATTAAAGATTAATTAATTATTAGCTAATGTATGATAACTCTAATAGCTTTTTGGCTGCTACACATGCCTCTAAAGAGGCAGTTTGGTTACAAAGACTTGGGAAAGGTATTGGTTTTAATTGCAAGCAAATTAAACTTGAATGTGATAGTTAGAGTGTTATTTATTTAGCCAAACATCCTATGTATCATGCTCGTTCTAAGCATGTTGATGTTCAATATCACTTTGTACGAGAAATTATTGAGAGTGGGAAGGTATTGATTGAGAAAACTGACACTTTGATCAATGTTGCAAATTATCTTACAAAATCAGTTGCTACAGATAAGTTCTCTTGGTGCAGGAAGGTCATTGGCCTTGAGTCCTGTACTTGATTTATAATAATGATTCCTTGTTTAGAATAATTGCAATGTATAATGTCAAGTGGGAGAATGTTGGGAATAGGATGCCATTTAATTGCAATCCTAAACATATTTATTTATCTATCTCCTAAGTCCTTGGAAAGTGTTCTCCAACACTAGGATTGGAAAGAGATTAAATTCAAATGAAATGAACATGTAAATTGACATTTGTAATTATTCCTAAATGATAGGAACATGTGGGGGAATCCAAGAAGAGCTCCTACAAGATAGGAGCACATGGGGCACCCACATGGAAGGTGGGACCCACCTTTCTTTAGTTAACTATTTGGAGGATTGATAACTCCTATGTAATGCATGTTTAGACCCTACAAATTAGGGATTGATATTTACATGAGTGGAGTGGCACTATTAGTCCAGTTCAGTTCAATTCAATTCAATTCAGTTATCTTAAGTTAAGTTAAGTTTAGTTTAGTTATCTTCAGTTGCATGTAGTTATTTTGAGTTGCATGTTAGTTAACTTGAGTTGCATGACTAATGGCTTTAGTTGCATGATAGATAATAGGTGGATAATTTTAGTTAAGTGGGGATGATCTTTTTTTAATTCAAGGGGTAAACGCTTTTGACTGGAGCTATGAACCGAAATACAACCATTCAACAATACCACCCCAATGGGGTTTGAACCTTGGTTGCACAAACAACAACAACACCCTTAAACCATCACACCATGCCAATACTGACAGTTAAGTGGGGATGATCAATTATGCATAATGTTTGCATTAATTGGTGGAGAGATGTGTTTTAGTTAAATAACATTGACTTGGGACCACCTTGGGCACCCAAGTTGGCATCTTTCAGTTAACACCTTTTGCATGAGAAGATATTTACAAGGTTCAGCCAAGTGGGGCCCATTCTTGGGTGCCAACTTTGAGGTGGAGTTTGCAAGATATTTTCTTGACCAACGTTCAATTAAGTATTCAATTTTGGGTGCCTAAATTGAGGGAGGCTTTGGTTTGATTTCACATTACATTGTGGAACTCTACTTGCCCAATCTCGGCATAGATTTTTGTGAAGAGATTTATGCTCTTGTTTTGTATAACTCTTTGGAGTTTAC
>VDFB02263355.1:43983-62540 GCA_007258455.2 Sequoia sempervirens
CTAGAGAATTCAAATTTTCTATAAATACCCCCTCTTTTCTCTCATTTAGGGAGGAGATCATTATGCTAGCCAAAATCTTGCAAATTTTTCTCTTGAGCCATACTTAGCCAAATACTTGCATTTTCATCCATTATCACCTATTTTCCATTCATCTTGCATTCAACACTTGCATCTCTTGCCATCAAAGGAGCATACACTACATCAAAGATCGAAGGGCCAACCAAAAGACAACTCAACAAGGTAAAATGTTCCATTTTGTTTTGTTAAATTAATCATTTTCCCAATCTTGAGGTATAGGGTGTTTATAGTTGTTATTTGCACTCTTTTGTTTGTTGCTCTTTTTCTAACAAGTATTTTCGCCCCTCTCATAGGATCATACACTCCTAGGGAGTTTCAGGTCAAGGTCCAAGCATCAAATTCAGAATGGGAAAGGTGAGCATAATTGTCCCAATTACGGTTTGAAGGATGTTCAACCATATTAAAGTCATCCCCCAACACCCATTCAACATTGGGAAGGTGAATACAGAGCCAATCCCAAAGGGTAGTTCTATCAAATAGAGAATTGGGAGCATAAATAGAGCAAAATCCCACCAAAAAACCATTTAAAAGGATGGTAGCCCAAACATAGTGATGACTAGGGTCTAATCCAGAAGCCACTAAATGCTTAGCTAACGATGGGGCTAGGCCTAACACCGCACCCCCACAACCATCGCTATGGTTGGTATTGAGGAAGTGGAAATTAGGCCAAATGGAAGAAAGGGTATCATCTAATCAAACAACATCAACTTTCACTTCTTGAAGCATGAACACATCACTTTGATTATTCTAGATAGAATGTTTGACATGAAATTTACAAGCAGGTATTGTCAAACCCCACACGTTCCAAGATAAAATGTTGCACTTCATTAAGTAGTAGCAAGGAGAATTTATTCATCTTCCTACAACATGCTAAACTAATTCCTTGGAGAGTCATCTATGCATATCCATAAGGTGTTCTAGTCAATATTGATCAACATAGTCTAGTTGTGGCATTGCTTTAACAGGGTTGCAGGGTTGAGAGTTAGAGCTGGCATTAGAAGGGGGGATTTTACTAAGGGAGGGAGTCTCCTTGCTTCTTTTAGAAGCTCTAGATAGAGAACCAATCACCGAATATTTGAAAGACTTGGTGTCAAATGAAGGGAAGGGTTGGTGAGGTGAGGAGGGAGCAGAGGGAGAGGGGTGGGGCTTAGCGGAGGATGGGAGATGGCAAGAATAGGAGAAGGGGAGTGAGTTGAGGGGAAATTTTTTTATGGATCTTCACCAACAGAAGATGAAACAAAGTGTTAAAAATCTGCATGAGACTGTGGTGGCATGGGTTTATGGAAAAGGAATGCACGATTGAGGTGTCCTTCCTTTCATAAATAAAAACAAGCATTGGGTTTGTTGATATAGTTAATATGTTGTTCAAACTCAAATTTGGGTCCAACCAATTTAATGGAGTTATGAAGTGGTTATGTTAAATCCATCTCAACACAAGCTTGTGGATGAGAGTGAAGGCTAGCCCATTTATTAGTGTGTTGTTTGCACCATAAAACCCTACCCAATTGAGCTACAATATATTGCAAGAACGAATAGAAGGCAAGATTGAGGAAGGGGAATTCCACCCACATAGGAAAATTCAATTTGATTTTTCCTTTAGGATGGATGTCAATATCCCAAGCCAGAACATAATAGTTTTGGCCACAGATAATCCAAGACCCATATTGTAACACAGTGTGAGCATGGTTTGGATCACAGAAAGTGCACATGACATATCCTCTGCCCAAATCCCTAAATGATTCTATAATCCAACCTTTTAGCTCCCAGTTATTATGGGCCCATTTTTTTGGGAATATGATGCCATTTAATTGCAATCCTAAACATATTTCATGTATCTCCTAAGTCCTTGGAAAATGTTCCCCAACACTAGGATTAGAAAGAGATTAAATTTGAATGAAATGAACATGTAAATTGACATTTGTAATTATTCCTAAATGATAGGAACATGTGGGGGTGTCCAAGAAGAGATCCTACAAGATAGGAGCACATGGAAGGTGGGACCCACCTTGCTTTAGTTAACTATTTGAAGGATTGATAACTCTTATGTAATGCATGTTTAGATCCTACAAATTAGGGATTGATATTTACATGAGTGGAGTGGCACTATCAGTTCAGTTCAGTTCAATTTAGTTCAATTTAGTTCAGTTATGGTTTAGTTACCTTCAATTGCATGTAGTTATTTTGAGTTGCATGTTAGTTGACTTGCGTTGCATGACTAATGACTTTAGTTGCATGATAAATAACAGGTGGATACTTTTAGTTAAGTGGGGATGATCAATCGTGCATAATGTTTGCATGAATTGGTGGAGAGATATGTTTTAGTTAACTAAGTTTGACTTAGGACCACCTTGGGTGCCCAAGTTGGCATCTTTCTGTTAACGAATTTTGCATGAGAAGATATTTACAAGGCTCATTCAAGTGGGGCCCATTCTTGGGTGCCAACTTTGAGGTGGAGTTTGCAAGATATTTTCTTGACCAATGTTCAGTTTGGGGCGCCTAAATTGAGGGAGAATTTGGTCTGACTTCAGATTACATTGTGGAACTCTACTTGCCCAATCTAGGCATAGATTTTTGTGAGGAGCTTTATGCTCTTGTTTTGTACAACTCTTTGGAGTTTACAAT
Source organism: Sequoia sempervirens (assembly GCA_007258455.2). Lineage (NCBI taxonomy): Eukaryota > Viridiplantae > Streptophyta > Pinopsida > Cupressales > Cupressaceae > Sequoia > Sequoia sempervirens. Next base: position 46,684 of record VDFB02263355.1, read on the forward strand.
ACTCATCATTGTCTATTAATTGTAGCAAGTGGATGAGAGTTTAATGCGGGTTGTGAAGAAGGATTGTTGAAGGAAAGGAAGCATATCAATCAAGGATTGATACAATATTATTGTAATCTTGTTCTAAGGTTAAATAATACAAGCACTATTAATTTTGGTGGAGTTTTTTTTGGAAAGGGTTTCTCGAAGTATATGTTGTGTCACTTCTATCTTCTTGTCTCATTCTTCTACAATCTTATGTCTCTTTCTACAATTGGTAAAATTAATCTAAATAGATTAATCATACACAAAGAATTATGACAAAGAACACTTAATTAAATCTATAGCCTCATAGTTTTACAAGTTTTAAGCTACAATACTACCTTCATTTTTCAACATTTGGTATCAGAGCTAATGTTTGGTTAGAGTTTGGGACACCTTTCTCTTAAAAGTTTGAAGGTTTTTTGGCTGTAGTGGGAGCTTTTACTATTGTATTATTATAGATTTGTAAAAGAAGTGTGTTACAATGAGTTCTACTTCTCGTCTAGTTATTGAAAGATTCAATGGATCTAGTTAAGATATGTGATTTTCAAGGAATTTAGATCTTATATAGGAGAAGAACAACCAAAGGAGAAGGATACTTCTCGAACATTGCATTTTGAGATAAATACTGAGAAGCATGAAGATGCACATGTTGAAGAACAATTGGATGGATTGGATTAGGAGAGTTCACAGAGTTCTGAGATAGATGCTCATGATGAGCATATTGAGGAACAAGAAGAACCTTCTTTGAGAAGATCCACAAGACAACGAAATCTCATTGATAGGTATAGCCCACCTAATTTCTGTTGTATATTTGATTTGATGAGTACTAATGATGAACCTCTAAGATCTTACAGGGAAGCTTTGTCTTCATATGATAACAAGCTTTGGTCACAAGCTATGTATGAGGAAATGGTTTCCTTGGATACTTGTGACACATGGGATCTTGAGAGTTTTCCCAAAGGAAGAAAGGTCATTGGTTGTAAATGGATCTTTAAAAAGAAAACTGGAGCAGATGGTAATATTGAAAGGTACAAGGCTAGATTAGTAGCCAAGGTCTACTCCTAGAGAGAGGGAGTTGAATTTAATGCAATATTCTCTCCTATTGCTAAATTAACTTCTATTAGATTCTTTTTATCTATTGATGTTTCTTATGATTAGAGAAAATGGATGTGAAAACTTCTTTCTTAAATGGGAATCTTGACGAGGAGATTTATATGAGGCAACCTGATGGTTTTGTTGTAAAAGGAAAAGAATTATTGGTTTGTAGGTTAAAGAGATCTTTATATGGATTGAAACAGTCACCCAGAATGTGGTACTAGAAGTTTGATGCTTTTGCATTGAAAATAGGTTATGTTAGGAGTGAGGAAGATCTTGTGTTTACATAAAATTTATTGATGATAAGCTTTTAATTATTATCTTGTATGTTGATGACATGTTTATTGGTAGCAACAAGGTAATGATCAAAGAATTGAAAGCACAACTCTCTAACACATTTGAGATGAAAGATCTAGGGGTTGCAAAATATATCCTTGGTATGGAGATCATCAGAGATAGAGGTAACATAAAGCTTTGCTTAAGTCAAAGCAACTATGTTGATACTATTTTGAAATGGTTTAACATGCATGATAGTAAACCAACTAATATTCCTTTACCAGTTGGCATGAATTTAAGTTTAGACATGAGTCCTAAATCTGATTTTGATCATGAGGAAATGTCTAAAATTCCATATGCTAGTGCAGTTGGTAGTTTGATGTATGCAATGGTTTGTACAAGACTAGATATAGCCCAAGCAGTGGGAGTTCTAAGTAGATTTATGTCTAACCCTAGTAAAGAACATTAGACTTATGTTAAGAGGGTGTTTAGATATTTATGAGGTACTTTTGATTACTATTTGGTTTATCATGGTGCTAATGATATTGATATTATGGAAAAATCATTGGGAATACAGGGCTTTGTTGATTCAGATTGGGCAGGGGACCTGGATAGTCAGAGGTTGACAAGTGGCTATGTGTTTACTTTATTTGGAGCTACGGTTAGTTGGATGAGTAAGAGGCAACCCACGGTTGCTTTTGTTAGAATTGTGAAACAAGCATAAAACCACAAGCCATAGGATCAAACAATAAACAAATACAACTTCCACGCAAGAGATCTACAAACAAAATATGCAATATTCTTTAACAAGAAAAGCTACAGAAGCAAGAGACTTTCAAGAAGATATGAAAGCTCCAGCTATTTCTCGTGAGTAATTACAATGAGGGTTGAATGCTTATAAGAGAAAATATCTAAATGAAAAAGAGATTAGATCATGACAAGTTTCAACATCACATGAGATGAGACATAATGATCTAATTATTAGCTCAAACTAATAAAGCATAAAACACTCGTAATTTTAGCTTAAGTGTAGAGAATAAATTAGAATAATAATCAATTAAAGATTAATTAATTATTAGCTAATGTATGATAAATCTAACACCCCCCTTAAGATGAACTTAGGGAGTAGCTAAAAACCCTAAAAATAATGCATGATGGGTCCCGACAAACAAGGTCAAAATAAGGTACCCATGTACAAACAAAAGATATCTATAATGTGGAGAAATAGAGAAAACCTCATGGGAAAAACTCTACTCCAAAAAGAGATCAAAGGAAACTGAAGGACTAAAAATCCTCCAAATCAAGGTGTGAAGGTCTGAGAAGCCTCCAACCAAACAAAGTCCTGAAAAAGAAGAACATGTAGAGCACCATAAAAGCATGAAGAAGCCGAAAACACTGTCAAAGACTAACTGTTGAAATGCTAAAAGAAGAACCTCCACTGAAACATATGATGATCAGGATCAAGAAGACAAGAATCTGCATGAGTGCCCCCAACGACACTACTTGAATCCAATGGAAAACCAAGGAAAACATCAAGAACTCAAAGACACAAATGGCACAAGTAATAATAGTATGAAGAATTGATCAAGTGAAAAAAGGAAGGTTGCCTCTAGAAATAGGAATGCAAGAGTGTCCATATGGTAAGTTCCCATCTCACTGAAATGCATGGGTAACTAGCTGCTACATCTGCCTAGTACATAGGAACAAATACTCTATACATAGCTCACTCCAACACAAAACCAAGGAGGCGTTAGCACCAACAGTAGAAACCCCCCCATAATGTTGACAAGGGAGAGGTATGATAGGTACACTGTAAGTGAATGCTTGAAAGTAGTGCACCAAGAACATCTGAAGGTGCAGTCATGAAAGTACAAGCAGATATAAAGGATGTGAAAACAAAAGTCAAATACGCATGAGAAAGGTATGAAGTCAAAACAAAGGAAAACATCAACCCCCATGGAACTTTATATCATAGTGCAAGTACAACAAGGCACAAAGTGATGTGCAAGAATCCCAATACTACACATACAAAGCTAAGACATTTATTTTAGTGTGCTTACAAATGATAAAAACATGCAATGTGAGCCCATAAAGTAAAAAAAGACTACATATGAGAAGAAGGATTTTTGGGAAAAACTAAAAATAAAATCTAGAAACCGCCTACACCACTGTGGAGAGCTCAAAAGTAGCTTTTCGATAATATCATGTTTTCCCATTTTTGACATCTTATGCAAAAGTTACGCCAAAAACACTAAAGAAAACCCCAAAAAAGAAGATCTTAATTTTACTGGAAATAACAGGGACTTAAGAAAATATCTACAAAAAATACCTACACCACTAGAAATTAATTTGAGTCCTCTTTTCGATGATATCTCGTTTTCCCAATTTCAACACCATGGGCAAAAGTTATGGCCTCTGGAAGAAAACTGCCCTTAAAGGGGAAAAAACACAGTCATTGCATTAAATTTGACGTCCAAACGACCGTCGTAGTAGAACACTGGGTCAAATTTGACGGTCAAATGGTCGTCGTCACATTTGCACAATTTGGCTTATTTTAAAAAAATGTTTAAAAAAAAAACAATAAAAAAACATATACATTAATAATTTAAAAAAAAATTAAATTAATAAAAATAAAATTTTGTATGGGCTGCCGACTGCATTTAGGGCTGCCACCGTTAGCTGGAAAAACCACTGGTTGGCCTAATAGTACCACCATCAAGGGAGGGCCCATGCGGCCTTACCATGCTGGCCTGCTGCGATAGGGTACCACATACCCTCGCCTGTCATGCAGGTTTTTTTTCTTTAAAAATAATTCACCCCTTTTTAAAAAAAAAACAAATACTTTGATTATAGTTTTTTTAATTTTTTTGAAAAAAATTTAGTGCAGGCAAGAAAATAATTTTTTTGACGATTTTTTTTAATACCTCAGAATGTGTACAGGTGAGGCCGTACAGGCCTGGAGATAAATTTTTTTTTGCCTCATATGTCAACTTCACCAAATTTGATGATTTGATAGGAAATCTTAAGGTTTTTGGGCCTTCTGAGTGCAATGGTGACATCACGTTCGTTTCGGCTCAAAATGCACCAAAAATACAGCTACCCTTTGGATTTGAAGATAAAGCAACTGCTTCAAAACCTTGTAGATCTGGCGTCCAAAATTGACTTTCTCGATAGCTCTGGATCCAATGGCGAGGTCCTTTTCACACAAAAAAGCTTCTAAAAATTCCCACCTCCAAATTTTACAAAGAAAGCAAAGGGGATTCAAATATGAAGTCTGCAACCTTGTTGAAGAAAAAAAACCTCATAAATCGAGAGGGGGTTTGTTGAATCCACACTCTGATACCATGTTAGAATTGTGAAACAAGCACAAAACCACGAGCCACTAGATCAAAACAAAAACAAATAAACCTTCCACGCAAGAGATTTGCAAAAAAAATATGCAATATTCTTCAACAAGAAAAAGCTACAAAAGCAAGAGACTTTCAAGAACATATGGAATCTCTAAATATTTCTTGTGAGTAATTACAATGAGGGTTGAATGCTTATAAGAGAAAATCCCTAAATGAGAAAGGGATTAGATCATGACAAGTGTCAACATCAAATGAGATCAGACATAATGATCTAATTATTAGCTCAAACCAATAAAGCATAAAACACTCCTAAGTTTAGCTTAAGTGTAGAGAATGAATTAGACTAATAATCAATTAAAGATTAATTAATTATTAGCTAATGTATGATAACTCTAATAACTTTTTGGCTGCTACACATGCCTCTAAAGAGGCAGTTTGGTTACAAAGACTTGGGAAAGACCTATTGGTTTTAACTGCAAGCAAATTAAACTTGAATGCGATAGTTATAGTGTTATTTGTTTAGCCAAAAATCCTATGTATCATGCTCATTCTAAGCATGTTGATGTTCAATATCACTTTGTGTGAGAAATGGTTGAGAGTGGGAAGGTATTCATTGAGAAAATTGGCACTTTGATCAATATTGCAAATTATCTTACAAAATCAGTTGCTACAGATAAGTCCTCTTGGTGCAGGAAGGCCATTGGCCTTGAGTCCTGTACTTTATTTATAATAATGATTCCTTATTTAGAATAATTGCAATGTATAATGTCAAGTGGGAGAATGTTGGGAATAGGATGCCATTTAATTGTAATCCTAAACATATTTTATGTATCTCCTAAGTCCTTGGAAAGTGTTCTCCAACACTAGGATTGGAAAGAGATTACATTCAAATGAAATGAACATGTAAATTGACATTTGTAATTATTCCTAAATGATAGGAACATGTGGGAGCATCCAAGAAGAGCTCCTAAAAGATAGGAGCACATGGGGCACCCACATGGAAGGTGGGACCCACCTTGCTTTAGTTAACTATTTGGAGGATTGATAACTCTTATGTAATCCATGTTTAGATCCTACAAATTAGGGATTGATATTTACATGAGTGGAGTGGCACTATTAGTTTAGTTCAGTTCAGTTCAATTGAATTCAGTTAAGTTAAGTTAAGTTAAGTTATGGTTCAGTTATCTTCAGTTGCATGTAGTTGTTTTGAGTTGCATGTTAGTTGACTTGAGTTGCATGAATAATGGCTTCAGTTGCATGATAGATAATAGGTGGATACTTTTAGTTAAGCGGGGATGATTAATCATGCATAATGTTTGCATTAATTGGTGGAGAGATATGTTTTAGTTAACTAACATTGACTTGGGACCACCTTGGGCGCCCAAGTTGGCATCTTTCAGTTAACACCTTTTGCATGAGAAGATATTTACAAGGTTCAGTCAAGTGGGGCCCATTCTTGGGTGCCAACTTTGAGGTGGAGTTTGCAAGATATTTTCTTGACCAATATTCAGTTAAGTGTTCAGTTTTGGGTGCCTAAATTGAGGGAGACTTTGGTTTGACTTCAGATTACATTGTGGAACTCTACTTGCCCAATCTAGGCATAGATTTTTGTGAAGAGATTTATGCTCTTGTTTTGTATAACTCTTTGGAGTTTACAATGCTCATAATTGTCTATTAATTGCAGCAAGTAGATGGGAGTTTATTGTGGGTTGTGAGGAAGGATTGTTGAAGGAAAGGAAGCATATCAATCAAGGATTGATACAATATTATTGTAATCTTGTTCTAAGGTTAAATAATACAAGCACTATTGATTCTGGTGGATTTTTTTCCCAAAAGGGTTTCTCCACATATATGCTATGTCACTTCTATCTTCTTGTCTCATTCTTCTACAATCTCTCATCTCTTTCTAAATTGGTAAAATTGATCTAAACAGATTAATCATACACAAAGAATTGTGACAAAGAACACTTAATTAAATCTAAAGTCTCATAGTTTTACAAGTTTTAAGCTACAACATTACCTTCATTTTTTAACACATTTAAAGAAATATTTTTTGGATGGAATACCTCTGAGGAAAAACAAAATAACTATTTTTTCTTTGTAGTCATAAATAACATCAACAATATCATCTAGAAGGTTGAAGGAAATAACGTTACCTTCCATTTGACTATCATTGTTTTCAGCGCTTTGTGAAGGTTGCACTGGCAGCGAAGAGGCATGAAGCCCATTTTATGAAGGCCTTTTAATCATCGAATCAGTCAGTGGCTGAGTTGGACCACCAGGTCGTTGACTAGCTGAGAAAGTGTTTTGGGTATCCACGTCTATCATAGGGGGGTCCATTGGCGCTGAAGATTTGTCCGATTCAAAGCAACCATGTTCTCTGGCTTTCTTTTTCATATTCTCTAGTTTACTTTTGAATACAAAGACCATTGTTGTAGGCCCCTCAGTGGGGGGTGAGCACTCCAACCCAGGAAAGTTTGCCACAGTGATGAATAGGAGGGAACCAACCAAATAATTTTGGATCATTCAAGCTTAAAACCCTAGTTTCCCGTTTTCAAGCTCTGCACATTTTCTCTCATTTTTTCACATACTCTGATTCCAATCTCAACTTCCTGAATTCAAGAGCTCCATGTTTTCCCTATTATTATTATTATTATTTAATTTATCTCTAATTTATCTATTTTTGATCTTAATTTACTTAATGTTACTCCCATTATTGGATGTTTGGGAATACATAATTTTCTAGGTTAACCACTAAATTGAAGCATTTGATTGTTATTAAGATTCAACTACATAATTTTTTATTCAAACTCATTGATTCATACTTCATATGTAGTAGTTCACAAAAATTCATTTTTCATTATATATATAAATTAATTTCTTAGAATCAACCCTACTTAACTTATTGCTCCATTTACCAAATGTTTGAAAAATATTATATCTTATAAATATCAACAATTTTTTTTATATTGTACCCAATTATATAATTATATAATATGTAAATAATATAATATATAAGTTATTCAACATTTATAGGCTAATTTTTCTGACTTATAAAAAATAATTAATGTTAATGTCTAAGTATGAAACCTTCTCTTAAAATAATGAAATAACTACACTTTCATAATTTTGGTGTAATATTTTAGTCACCTTGAATATGTTATATTGTAAGTGTGATATTGCACCAATTAAAATAAGTTAGTCTAGAATATTATGAATATTTAATTATTCTCATCTAATTAGTGAATAATAACATTTATGCATCTTGACTTAAGGTACACAAGTGTCTCTACTATCTCATTAACTCCTTATTGATGGTAGTTAGTTGTCACCTTTATTTAGTCAAGGTCGCATTGTATCTTAATTAGGCTAAGTTAACTTACTTCTTGATTGGGAGTGATTGAGAGTTGATGCATACCTCTTGTAAATATCACCTCCTTGATTCATGCATCCAAAAGAGCTATATATTTGTGTGATATTCTTTGTAAATGGTCTCCATAATATTGAATATATTATGTAGAAATTATTTATTCATTTTATTGGTTGTGATTAACTTATATGCATTAAGATTTTGGATAGAATTGTTTGTTAATTACAAATTTTAAAAAATATCTAAAAAATTTGTTATAGATGAATAAAAGATTAGAATTATGTAATCATGCATTATTAAAAAATTACTATCTAATTATACATTTAATATTTAATTAAAGATACCTATTTTATAAACACATAAAAAAACTATTACACATTTAAAATGTTAAAAAAATTAAATATTGAACAAAAAAAAAACTAAAAGAATAATAAGAAGATAAACTAAAAAATATAAAAAAATATTAAACAAACAATGAAAAAACCTAAAAAATAAATAAATTGAGCAATCACCACTAAAGTCTAAAATAATCAAACTAAAGAGTGGAATACGCCAACAAACATTTTTCCTTTTGCTTTTCATTTTGACACGTTGGAGATCTTCAAATCATATCTAATTTGAATGCCCATTTTGTTAGATAGATATGATAGAAAAAATAGGCAAAATAATAGTTGATTTTCTTAAAAATAGGCAAAATAATAGTTCAACTTTCTAAAAAATAGGAAAATTAATTATTAACTTTCACTTTTCATCAAAAATACTTTTTTATAATTTATAAAATTAAATATTTTGCAAGTTCACTTCATAAAATTGAATTTTATATTTTTTCAAAAAAAAAATATTTTTGATTGGTGGAAAGCTAGCTTATTAATAAGTAATTAACTAAGAAAAACAATAGCCCTCAAGGTGACCTTGAGGGATGAAAACCCCAAGCCCTAGCTAGGCTACATCATAAATATATTGAATTAATATAGATATCTTAAATATATCTATTTTAAAAAAGTCCAAAGATGTCAATTTAAAGCTATTTTATTTACTTAAAAATCCATTTTATATTACTTTGAAATTATTTTGGAAATATTGTGTTTATTATTAAATTTAATATTTTGACCATGTAAATAGCTCTCAAATTTAAGGTAAGGGGTGAGAGTTATTGTTAACACACCCACCCCATTACACTCTACCCCTTGTTGTCATTGTAGAATACCTTTGCATATTAATCACTACTTTATTTTTTTTATGAAGGATTTTATATCATCCACAAAGAACTTTTATCCATTTTCCCAAATGTGTTTGAGGCATGATCCTGACCTCTTCCCTCATGATGTTGATGCTTTGCAATCAACAAAACTTTATTCTTGTTGAACTAATTTAGAGCCATTCAAATTCATTAGTAGATCAATAGTCCATTGACTTAAATCACTAATTTAATAAGTATTATATTACAAGTATAATATTAATTTACGTAAATTTGAAATCATAATAATTAAAAATATAATAATACTTTCTAATAATAATATATAATAAAAAATTTGAAACAAAACTAAAAATTGTTGCTATAGAATATAGTACTTTGCTAAAGCAGGGACTCATAAAAGAAATGATAAATCTTGTACTCGTCTTTGTAAAAAAAATTGACTTAGCAAGTGAAGGAAACAAATGAGTTTGAGTCACTTTTTTTTTCTTAGCCTATACCAATTGACACTCATACTACTAATACAAAAGAGTTCCTCATGACTTATTGAATATTGTGAATTGTTAATGTGGATACAAGGATATGATATGTAATTTTTAATTATATTGCTAGAATAAAGGTAGGGTAGAGGGGCTCATAGTGGAGCACGCTACCTTCGGGTGTCCACATGGACCAAAAATTTAAAAAATATATACTACCACATCAAATTTTTGATGGTTGACCCAAAAAATTAATTTAGCCTGTGTGGATGCAACTACCATATGTAAGCAGTATCCCCATTGTCCCCATGGCACCAGAGGGTGTGTCGCGCCAGCGTCACCAACCATGTGTAGAAATTTTACCAAGCACATTGTAGTTTATAGGGAGAAAGATACCCGACTGATTCCTACAATCTAATAAAAATAAAAATAAAAAAATAAAAAATTGTCATATGTAAGGATCTAATTGTCCTAGCATGTTCAATAGTTTCTTGTTTGGACATTTAATCGATCCTAGGTTGGGTACACCCCCGGACACTATGTGGCACACCACTCGTATTGGATCCTAGTACTATATGGTGAACAAAAAAATCACCATCCACAATGTCTACTTCCTCACATTTATCGTGCAATGTCAGCTCTTTCCATCCTGGCTAATCACATTAACTACGTGTTTGTTCACAATTACTCAACTACCTTGGAGCCTAATTTTGATGCATTCATATACTAAATGCTTCACTAACCTCACATATCCTACTCACCTACACCCCATTTCCTACACAGATCTTCTTGACTATTCGATAGGATAGACACCAATACATGTTTGGCCCCAATATGTGAAGGTTTCAATAGGAACTAATACATGTTCAACTCCACTTTATGTTCCTCACAATGCTCGATGATGGTGTATTGTTGGCTCTTCCATGACTTCATAGGGATTCTCTCTACTAAGATAAATAATTCCTTGTTCAACAATATAATGTTCTTTTATTTCCTTCCTCATTCAATGCCTTCTTGAATGCTTCCTCTAACCATTTTTAAGGTTTTGCATGCAAGATTAGATTAGCTTTTGTTGTTGGTTTTACCAAGACAAGTGCTAAGTGGTTTTCGACCTTAGAGGTGAGGTTTTATTACCTCACAAAGGCAACACCATAGTGTCATTTGTTGTGGTTGCTTGTTTTATTTACAATTTTTATTTGTGTGTTCACCTTTGCTCTTTATTCTATGAGTTGAAGGTTATGTTGTTTTATGGGAACTTCTTTAATATTTTTTCAATATTTTATGTGGTTTACAATGCTTTAAAGGTTTTTTTGTTTTTGGGTGCTTCTTTAATGTGAATGTCTCTATGGTTTTCGTGGTTTATGTTACCTTTCAAAGGTTATGTTATTTTATGGGTGCTTCTTTGATGAATATTCTATGAAATTGAAGTTGAAGTGTGTTAGGGTATTTATGAACACTACCATATTGTGTGTTCATAAAAACATTAATTTTTATGGGGAATAAAAATATTATATTTGAGAATCATTGTGACTTACCATTCAAGTTATTAATTTAAGTTTATAGTTCGTTTAATATGTTATGGAAGTGGGATTTTAAAGGTTTATTATTGGCCAAAAATATTATTAATTTGTTACTTTCTTCTAAGCTAGGGTTTATAATTGTTCTCATAGTTTATTTTTTAAATTAGGGTTTATAAATAGTAATCTAATATTTAAAAGGGTTTTTCTCATTAGGGTTTACAATAGTTTTTTTTAGTTAGGGTTTAACGCTACAAGTTCATTTAACATTTTTTAAAATTCCAAGCCTAATTCACAACCAATACATTTTTTAATCCACTATGAACTTTAAATACCTATAATTGATATTTTTGTCAAAAGTAAACACTTGGTCCAATGTGATATGTTGTTTATGTGTCTAATTGGTCCATCATGTTCAATAGTTGCTCGTTTGGATGACTGATCAGTTCATCATTTCAACGATATTAGTATTGTTGGTTTGTGTGGGCATATCATTAGTTTTTATATTCTATCATGTTTCAAAGATTTTCAATGTTCACCATTTTTAGTGCATGTGGTGTTCATATTCAATAGAAAGTTCACTGAATGATTAATGAAGAAACTAATTTTAGAAAGGGTGGTTGATGATAAATGTTTCATTGAATTCTTGAGTGTAGTTATATGATTATCACTTTTGTATTTTTCTTTTATTTTTTAATTTTGTTTATTCTAATTCTTTATAATTTACTTTATTTTTTAAAAATAAATTATTTTCAATGTGCTATTTGTTTTATTGTTGGTTGATAATTATAGGTGGTGTTGGTAGGGAAACATGTTAAGACACAGCCAAGGAAAATCCTATCACATATTTCCACAAAGAACTCGTGGAGCATAAGATTCAAGAGATACCATCTAGGGTAGGGGTAGGATAGATGGGCCACGTCCCATCCCATAGATATATGTATAAGAAAATATATGAATAATAGAGTAAGAAGATATATGTAGAAGAGAATATGTGTAAGAAAAAAAGAAAGAAGAAATATAATATGTACAGAGTATAGGGGAAGATGTACGATAAAGTTACATGATGTAAAGAGGAGAGATAAGAATATATGAATGCAATCTATTGATATTGGTAATATAATGATACCAGAATTCTATCTTCATTGTGTTGTCTAATATTCCATTTTATATTATTAATTAGTCAATATTTTGTATGAATCAACCCATTTCTCCCTCTATATGATTGAGTCTTGGGTATAAAATACAACACTCAAGAAGTACTTGGGAATTAAAGCTTTGGTTTGTGTTTCCCAACTTTCTTGCTAACATTGGTTCCATTTTCAGGACCTTGATTAGGTTGTATAAAGGATAGAAATACTCCTAATTTTAAATTTTAAATCAAACATAGAAGAAGAAAAAGAGAAACAAGGAAGCTATTAAAATCTATGGAACTGTTCTCTTGGTGTCTACCTTGTGAGAGGGGGCTAGGCACCAAGGGGATGGAGAATGGAAAGGGAGAGATGAAGAGTAGAAAGGAAGAGGGATTTTGAAAGGGTTCCTCAAAGAGATGTGACCAATAAGAAAAGACACCAAATAACTACCATGGAAAAGTAATAAAATAACTAATGTAATTCCAAAACAACCAAACCCATGGAAAAAAGAGACAAGAAAAACATAAGAGAGGTTAGAGAACAAATTGAATTAGTAAGAAAAGTGAACATTGTGAATCCAAATGGAGAAGAGAGAAGACAAAACTAGATTGTTGGGGGAGAAGAAAGACATCATAGAAGAACATAAATTATGGATAAGAGAATTGAGTGTGCCAAGTTGAGCACACCAAGGGGGGCGTTTCCAAATGAAAAAGAAAAGAAGATAGAGAAGAACCCTTAACAAATAAGATCTATACTATGAAAAGTAGCACAACTCATAACTAGTTTAAAGAAAATTGATGGTTATGAAAAATATAGAAGGTTGTTGTTGGGACCCTGTACTAGCATAGAAACTCCATTCCCACCACAACCCCCCAAAAGTCTTATAATCAAACTGGATCTATCAAACCTAACAATCAATCTAGATGATAGATTTATTGAATCTATGAAAACTCTGTAAAAGGTTTTATCTATTTAAGAAGAATACTTGGAAAAGTTAGTGAATAGAAGCATAAGTAAATTAAAGGAAGAAGAAATAAGAAAAATGAGGATATCAGAGTTAATTTGGGTAAGGAACTATGTTCACTAACAAACAAAATATCATTGAAAAATAAGAAAGTGAAATGATATCTTGAGGATTCACAACCCCCAAACCAGGACCCATCCCCTAAGTTATACAAGAGGAAGATTTTTGAAAGAAGAGATACCACGAAGTAAAGAGGCAATATAGAAATAAGGAAGAGAAGTAGACTAGGAAGAAATAATTGGGAAAGAGTACTTCATAAGGGAAGAGAGTAGAAACCCCATACCATTAGGAAAGTAAAGAAAGAAAAAGAAGAAAAGAATAGTACACAATTCCAAAACTTTAAAGAAAAAAGAAACTAGAACATAATGGAATCATCAATCAAAATCTTGATATTTAAATGAGATACAACAAAATTTGTGTAACATATATCCCTATTAAAATCTCTGTGGGAAAGGCAGGACATTAATGAGGACAAACCAAAGTTATTAGATTTTGTATCTTCATTAAGGAAAGAAGTAATGAATTGGTACACAAAGACTTGAAGCATGGGAAAAATTGGAATGATGTAAAACAAGACTTATTGGAAAAAATTGACACTCCAAAATCCCTATAGAGAATGTTAGAAAAAAGAGGGACCTAGTATAAGAAGAAAACGAATTTGTGAAAGCATATGACCGCCGATTCAAATAAGTTTTCCCTAAATTGGAGGAACCTCTAACAAGCACCAAAAATTGAATGGTTAATCTTCGAACTACATAACATATCAAAGTAGCTTTAAATGGAAGAATATTTAATACTTATATAGAATTAATCACAATGTTATACCACATAGGAGCTCAAACATGGCATAGACCCTAGAAAGATGAGATAAAGGAGAATCTTGAGAAATTATAATTAGCGGTAGAGCAACCCACCATAAAAAATGGTATTTGGGCAAGAGGAGAGGAGATGAAAAGAGAGGTAATGTGATTTGGTGCACATATTGTTCAAGGGAATTCTATATTTGGAATGACTTCCCTAAAGCCCAAGGAGAAAGAACTGCAGTAACATTATAGGTAGAACTAAAAACTATACCGAATAAAACAAATTCATTTTACTAAGGGACTTTCCAGGAATGAACAACCACCTCATAGAGGACTATCCTACAAATCAATTTCAAATCTGAATTATTGTAAGTCATCCTAATCAAATGTGTCCCATGAACTACAAGTGTGACATAGAAATGGATAGAAAATGGTATATCATGTTAAAGGACTTACAAAAGGCCCCTTATATAGCGCAGGTTACCGAAAACCACCATGGATGGATAATAGAAACATTTATGTACTATAGAATAACCCACCACAAGATTACATGGGAGATAATAGGAAATCAAACTATAGAGGGGGAAGAGAACGTAGTAGAAACAACCACCAAAGAAGTGATGCTACATGCTATAATTGTGGAATGATAGGCCATTACTCTACATAATTTTGGGCATAAAAGAAAAGGAAGTATCCATTTTTTAGCAATGATTCAAGTATGACATATTCAAATTTGATAAAGCACAACAGTATTATCAAAACATAACACACTCCAAAAGTGATGAATTACAAGACCATAGGGGAGCCAAGGTAATCAGAAGAATACCGCCACAAGGAGTTAAATATTTTCAAAGATTAGATTAATGGTCCTCTAATACATCAAATGAGGAATATTCTAGTGAAGAACAAATACAAATAAAAAAGAAGTACAAAACAAAGAAGAATAAGATTATAGTATTGACTTGACAATGAACTAATAGTGGAAAAATAAACAAAGAGAAATTGAAGAAGTTATTTAAAGGTTCAAAAGAAGAGTAATATGACTACTTCTGACCAAGAAAATGACAACATGATAATGTAGTAGAAAAGTAAAAACAACAAATTATACAATAGAAAAATGAGAACATAGCCTATTTTTTTTGAACAAGTAACAATACTATTTAAAAAATTTCCTCTTTGGCCAAACAAAAAGATCTCCTAGTCAAATTAAAACAATTTGAGAAGTACTCAAACAAATAGAGACAATAACAAGTTCATCAAATTATAGAAGATCAGAACTAGAAAAATTGACCTCTCTTTACCACACACCTTAATAATAGAGAATTCAAACATGTGATGGTAGATCTGGGTGTGGATCTAAATATTATTCTAGTAACTACTTGGGAGAGATTGGGCAGACCCAAGCTAGTCAAAACACCAATGAATATCAATTTAGAAAATGGTTCTGGTATGGAGACCTTGAGAACATGGAATAATGTGGAAGTAAATGTCAAAGGACTCAAGCAAATTGTAGATTTTGAAGTCGTTGAGATGAACCTAAACCGTTTAACACCTTCAGAGCAATGTTAGGATTGAAATGGTTAATAGTTTC
>VDFB02263355.1:62640-120729 GCA_007258455.2 Sequoia sempervirens
AATGCTGATGGATTTAATTAGATAAGGAGATTTGATTAAATGGTTAGACAAAGGAATGATTCAGGATGAAATGATGTTACTAAGTCATGATCAGCTGCATGATGTCAATCGGTATATTTTATGTGTCTACAATATGAAGCCAACCTTGTATTGTTAATTTTTTACCATGCCCTACATTGGTGCTAAGAGAGGAAATTCTCTATTTTGGAAGGAGAAGAAAACCCCACGATTTAGGCAGCAGAGTTGGGGAGAAACATGGAGATTCTTTGGAGAAGAAATTTGTAGGCATCTAATTGTTGATTTTGGCATGCCATTCCCTCCTTGCTATTCTAAGTTGGAACCTAGCCATGCCTTACCTATAGAGCATTCTTTCATTTCAATTTTGGGGCAGCAGTGAAATTTTTTTTTGTGTGGTTCTTGAATCTTTGAATTACTGGTGGTATTTGAATACAATTTAGCTTAGGAACAGTATGCTTTGTATTTCCTTATGGAATATTTATTCCTCTATTTTATTTTTGTGAATACTTGGAGGTTGGATATTGTTTGTGTTAGATTCAATTAGTTGCTTTGTAGTTTTCTTTATGACACACTTGATTGTGCATTTCCAACTTGATTCATTTCCATTGATTGTTCTTAAATAGATCCATCCTCTTGTCATAAACTTTGAAACTAAGATGGAATTCAACTTGAAACAATTAAATCTAAAATGGATTGTTGGAAAAATAGATTTCTCGACACTTTCATTCTCTTTCTTTTTTTAGTTTTTGCCCAACTTGTGAAAACATTATTTTTAATGTTTCTCTTTAACCACCTGTTATAAATCCAAACCAAATATGGATTCAATGTAGAAATTCCCATATCTCTACTGGGTTGGAGTTAGAATTCATTTTCAGGCACTTTCATTTTTCATGTTTTTGCCTAACCTGGTAGAAACACATTTTTCAAAACTACACCTTATATTTGGTCATAAAATTAAAAACCAAAGGTGTAATCCAATTGGAAATGTCAAAATATGAACTGGGTCAAGCTCCGATTTTAGATTTGGGCACTTTGAATTTTTATGCCCTCTTTCTCATTCTTTTGAGCAACAACTGGAACCTTGTTCTATGCCACAGTTGTGTAGTATTTTTTAATTGATTTAAAAGTGATTTTTCTAGATGATTTAATGAGGTTAATACTAATTATATGATTGGTATCTTTTTATTAAGTTAATGATGAATTTTCGAATGGTATTTGATCTATTTGTTAGTGGATGTGATCAGTTGTTTAAATGATTTAACAATAATGTTTGCTAGGCTGTTTTAAATGGTTTTAATGATGGATTTTAGTGGCTTTTTCACTGTTTCATATTTTCTATGGATTCTTCATTTGGTTAAATGAGATGAGCTTAGGTATAGGTAATTAGAGTGGTCTTTTGGAGTGGCTCTCTATAGGCCCGGGGCCTGCAAGTGGCTGCCAGGGAAAATAGTAGTAGAGTTATAGAAAACAAGTGATAAATAAATAAAAAAATGGGGTAAAACACTAATAATATAATAATTCCTCGTGCATGGCCTTGAGCACTTGTAAAGGCTAAGGATGCACTCGAGAAGGCCTATCTGTCTGTGGGGTGTTGAGTTATTCGTCTGCAGAGTGTTGATTTGGGCATAATTGAGTCTCCCCATCCGTATGAGAGGTGTACTTGATTCCATATGGTTCCATCCCTTTCTACACACATGATGAAACTCCATCGATTATTCACTCTAGTACCACGTACCATAGTAGTCGTGAGTAGTACCCGACGTGTTATTGGTTGAGCATCTTCATATTGTGACATTGGCTTTATGCATTGTATTTCGTGTTTGCTTTGTGATTGATGTGAGTGTTGGCCATATTTTACCCTTGCCTTGTTATTTTTGTTTGGGCCTTGTGACTACCTCCAAGCATGGTGGGGTGGTCTCTTTTGAGTCCACATGGTCAAGAGGCATTGCCACCGCCATTGGGGACCAATGTACAGGTTACTAGAGTACCAATTGGAGATGATCTCTCTTGTACTTATTTTATCAGTTGATGTATCTTATTCATGGCTATGCCATCGTACTCATGTATATCCCTTAATGTATATTGTACTTTCTTGCAAGAGAGAAGATGTAATCATATATTTAATGAGAAGAAATGTGTTGTTTTATATTTATCTTATGATTTTTTGGTGTTGGTATTAGACTCGCTTGTACTATGATGATCATTATGGCTTTATGTTAAAAGTGGAAATGGGTATTAGGAACATTTGAATTGTTGCTCTGAAAACTGTTGCTCTATAGTCTCACTAGAATCTTTTCTTGTGTTTCATGCGTATGTTATCACTTCTTGTTCAAAAAAAATTATCTTGTTCTCTTTTGGCTCTTACCCTTCTACATTGCATACTGGGATATTACATGGCAATGCAAAGGAGGATGAAGAGTTGTTGGGTTCTCATTAAAAAAAGCATAGGTTTTTACGATTTAAATCATTCCAAATTTATTAGAGGAAATTACAATTAGTTCATCAACAAATTGTGGTATTTTTTATTAGCATTTCTCATGATGATGAACAATTTTTTAATTGCAAAAAAAATTGTGACAATTCAAACAAGATTTGGATTTTACTTTTGTTTGAAAATCACTATGGTTTTTTGGTTTAAAAATTGCAAAGAAAATATTTTGAAAGTTGCAACTAGGATTTTTCTAATTAGCATGGCCTAGTGTGAATTGCAATAAATAACTAGCAAATTTATGAAAATAGGGTGTGTTTTAGGACATGCGTAGGTTAGTCATTTTTTTAGGGTTTACATATGCAAATCACATCAAAAATTAAAAAAAAATGTGGGCTAATTTTTATGAAAATCATGATGGCATTTCTTCCATAGAACCATGTTGTTTGTATGCAAATCACATATTTTAGGCATTTTAAATCTTAGTAATTAAAAATGATTCCTAGAGTTTGTATTTTTTGAGTTGTTTTCTACTCTTGCAACTATGGTTTAGGCCCATGTCTAGGGCATAAGGTTTCACCATTTATTTTTTTGGGCTATTGTGAATGATTTTATATCAAGGGTTTTTGTGAGTTGTTTGGTGCTTCACATTAGCCTTACGTGCATAAATTTTTTTGGGTGGATTAGGTTTATAGAAATGCATGCATACATTAGGGATGACCCAACTTTGAAGCCTATTCTTGAGGAGATTGAGACTAGAGGTCTAACTGCAATGACGAAACTTATGATCCAAATATTTTTTAGGTTATAGGTGTTGGGATTCCAAGTGACAATTCTACTTTTTCAATTAGGTAGTAGCAACATTTACTCTAAAATTGTATCCAATATCATTTTCATAAGAGTTTCTCTAAATGAAAAGCACAATGAAGATGAAATTAAAGAACAATATGGGTACAAATATAAAGATAATCATTCTTTCCATTAGGAAACCAATGTTGGAAATGCTAAGGAAAGACTATCCTCTAACTTGGCATAGACAAAGATGGAGAAAACTCAGAAGGTTGTACAACCATGCATGTTGCTTATGGGTAGCATGAAGTAAAATGCATTGTGGTACTTCTTGAAGTTAGTGTCAACACATTTTATTGCCATGTTGAAGATCCTCCAAATGTTTTTCCAGGAGAGCTTGGAAAGATTACTATGGGCCTAGATGAATAATTTGAATTCCATGTATTTTAAGTAGCCCACACTTTGAAGATATGAAAGAATCTAGTATAGATAAAAAATAGAATGAATGGTTTCCTAGTTAGCTTGAAAGTCTATAGATCTTAGGGGTCATAACCCTTATAAGGGTTATGAGACAACTTGATGGAGCTCTACGAATGTAACTCAATATGGATTGTTGTCCAATAGTTTGGGAGATCAATTATTCAAGAGTTCAAGGGATGTGGTAATCTCAGAACTCAAAATTTAGCTTAGGAACTACACCTTTATGAGGGTTTGAGGTAGCTTGATAGAGTTCTACTTTGTGTATGGTCTATTTTCAAAGTAAAGCTTATAAATGAAGAATGGCGAATTCATGGTTCATGTTTTTTTTTTTAGTTTTATATGCTTTACAATAGTTTTTTTGTTTAGTAAGTCTTAAGAGGGGATATTAGAATAATATTAAATGATTATTAAAAGATAAGTGTTAGTTTTGTAATAAGGTCACCTTAGTGTCTTAAGAGAGTTTGCTATTTTTAGCATTTAGTGTGAGTTGTGTCATGTTTAACTAGTTGCATGTTTATTAGGTTTCATCCTTCAAACTCTATATAAGGATATGTTCATCATCAAATATCCCCAAACCAAAAAATATATTTTGCAAGGTTAAAACTATGTGAGCTTGTTGTTACTTGGTATGAGATCTATGCACACACATTCAAAATGAGGAAAGTGCCACTATTTTTGAAGTGGAAAACTTTCAAGAGTATGCTTTGTAAGAAATTGTATTGTATATGCCATGAAGAGGAGTGAGTGATACAATGAAATTACTTGAGACAAAGGTAGGGACAAAATGTACAAGCCTGCATGAGTGAATTTAGAATGAGAGTAGCCCAAATGAGTTTCGCATACACTTTGTGTTGAAGTATATATGATGCAAAAAAATGAAATTTTTGAAACATATTATTTGCTTCTAGCCAAATATTGTGGTCTTGTATCCTTTTCTTTCATGCTATAGCATAGTGAATAATAGGATTTAACCACACCATAAGGTGATTGAATTTTTAAGGGAAATAAAACCATTCAAACTTCCCACAAATCAAAATTGTGCACATGAAATAAGTGAAAAATATTTTTCCCACAAGTTTTTAATGGTAAGTCCTTAGTTAGCAAAGTTGTTTGAAAATTACAATAGGGATATTTTGGTGATCTAACAATTAACTAAAGGACTTTCATTGAGTTGGGAGCAAGTAAAGAATGGATTTTAATTAATCCAAGACTTTACATTAGGTTGTATTGGACTAAAAGAATTTTTTAATCAATCTAGCATTTTTCTTCAAGTTGATTCAAACAAAAGAGTGATTAGATCAATAAAATCCTTATTGTGAGGTTGTATCAAACAAAAAGGGAGTGTTGATCAATCTAGACCTTTTCCTAAAGTTAGATGAGACTAAAATCGTGTTTTAATCAATCAAGATCTATTCTTCATAGTTGAGGCAACGAGAAAGGATATTTAATCAATCTAGGCCTCGATAGGCTATAGGTATGTGCTAGATAGTATATTTTCATTTTGTAATCAATGTCAGCTCTTGAAAATGGTATTCTATAATTAAATTGTATGGAAATTCCTTGATAGAAGAAAACTTTCCAAAGATAAGGAAAAGCTCTATTTTATGAGGATTTTCTTGCTAATAGTTTTACATCTTGTCATACATTTTTTTCAAAATAAATTTTTTTTTTTTTCACTTTATCATAGTATATTTTGGAAGTTTTAGTTATAATATTTAAATGATTGCACAATAGTGTGTCCCACTTGTGGGACATCCTAATTTTTACTTGAAATCACATATTTTTTAAATTAATGATTTAAGATAGGTTTTATCTAAAGGTGTTTGATTGAAGAGGATTAAATTAAATTGCCTTGAATATCTACCCCCCCTAGACTTAAACAAAACCTTTGATAGAGTGTCTTTCACACCTATCAAAATGTTACAAAAAAAATTGCTTCAACTGTTGTGGGATTAGATCAAGTCATTTGGAGGTGTCATTTTGTATGTAGCCCTTAATTTTAATTTTATAAAATTATAATATGTATTGTATTTTCTTTAATATTATATGTTTTCAATTTTTAAGTAAAACTACAAAACAATGTGTTGTAAACAATATAAAACAATAGATCCTCCTATCTCTTGAGCTACCCTTTGATTGAATAAATTTCCTTCCTTTATCTATTGCTCTATATGTCACTTATAAGTTATATGCATTCTTTGACCTAGCTCCTTGGATTTTTTTTTGCATTCTATGGCACTTCATTTTCAGGAAACTTGTTATGTGCCTCACTGGGACTTCATAATCTTGCTGTCAAAATTGCCCTTACAAAGGACTGTCTTTTTTCCTCTTCAACTATTAACACAATATCTACCAACTTTTCCTAACTACCATATATCTTTGTTATACTGTGCATATGATGACTTACCATTGACATTACAAATCTGACTGTTATCTCTCAAAATTTGAATGCATGTATATTCCTCATGAACACTCTATAAACCGACTTTTACTTAGAGGTAAGAATCTCCTTTAAATATTATGAGCTATATATCCTTGTATGCATATGGATCTAGATGGCAGCAATATGTAATTGATCATAAGATTTCCAAAAGCTAAATAGCTCTTATTGTAGCATGGAAAACTTTATCCTATAGATTATTAAAGTTTCCCTCAATGATAAAAAATTTTGGGTGAGAAGCTACAAATTCATTAAGTCATCCATATAGTTTCTTGTAATCATGTCAGTGAAGAGGTGTAAGCATTTTCTCTAGTCAATTTGGTAAAGTTGAACTGATCTTGATACAAGCATTGGTTTTCATAAGAATAGCTCAAACAAAACATCTCAACAATTAGCTCAATGAGACCAAGAACAAATGAGACTTTGGAACACAGATTGGGATCACAATTGCATCTCATTACAATAGATAATGCAAGTTTTCAAGCCTTTGTATTTCCAAGAAATTCTGATAAGTGAGCAACTACTATAGCTGCAACAACTACCTCATTATAATCCTTATGAAGAAAACAAAAGAAATGCTCCTTATTACTGCCTTGACTTCCATGATCTTACAACTAAGAAGATAATGAAACAAAATAATATTGCATGTATAAATGTCCCAAAATTGATTATGAGGGGGGATTATATTTCCATCATATCCGTCTAATATAATGCTTGAAAATACCCTTGGCTTCCAAACAGATTGTTGCAGTTGCCTATATCTTTTGAACTTATTCATCATTTTCCTTAATTTTATGCATGATGACTCTACCTGTTCTTCCTTATTATGCTCCAATTGATCAATTATGTTATCATCTATGATTGTGATGAGATAATTACTTTTAGTTGAGAAATATGATTCTTTTTCATTTTAATCCATCTTTTAAAACAAGTGGATAGAATGTTGGGCTCGACCCTTGTGGGAGCCACATTTTACCCCACATGCTGTAATCAGATGAAACAAAACAATAACAAGTATTTCACCTATACCTGCACATGAAGCAAACATGTTAGATAAAACCAAGCATATGATAGGTGTGTTTGATAACTCTCTTGTTTTCCTAGACATCTATGGTATGTTTGGCTATTTGAATGCACATGAGGATCAAATTATATAGGTCTACACCCATATTTTAACTGGTAATCCTTCATTTCTCTAACAACACTATTCTCACACAGATGCAAGAAACCTAGGAGTAGCAAGGAGAGCATCAATTGGAGGCAGGACAAGCGGGGGGGACTGAAGATGATGCAGAACAAAGCAACCAGGATTCGTCATTCAGGAAATGATGGATCCCCTTTCTCTTTATGTGCATTCCTTTTCTTTTGTATCTATAAATGTATAATGTTTTCCATTATATGCATTCATACAGTTAGTCTCACGAGTTGTGTGGGACATCTTACTTTTATATTATCAATAAAGACTACAATTTTGAAAAGATTGTGCATTCTCTTCTATGTTATATGCGTTTGCATAATGCAATGTAGTATTGTAGTCTTCTAAAAAAAATTATGCACATGAATGTGACATAGCAGATTTAAAATGTACCCTCTTTTCACTTGTAAAACATAAACAACTATACCTATTTGAGTGAGGGGAAAAAATAGGTAACAGTAGATTTTGAGGATCTTTAGTTGTAGTATTACTATTCTTTTAATTTCTATTCACCAATTTAATATATAAAATGTATGTCCATTAGAAATAAAACTATTTAGTTTTTGGTCAGGTACAAGGTGCTTTCTAGAGCCGTTTGGGTTTCTTTCAAGGTGATGCAATTTATTTTTTTGTTGTTTGCATGTTTTCTTCTTCTACAACTGTAATGTTAGGGTCACTAAATTAAGTAGAGAATTTTTCTTAAAACCTGGATGATATGGTCAACTAGATGAGAGAAATTTAACTTATTGTAGAAAAAAGTACCATTGATTACAACTATAGTATGTATTTATTCCCATTTGGCATGGTCAAACTAGAATATTTGGTCAACTAGTCAGAGTAGGAAGCTAGCTATTGGAAGGATTTTTAAAAAAAATTGCAAACAGATTGAGCTCACTTTTACATCAGTGCTTTTAGATGTCTATGGATTTCAGAGTCTGTGCCAGTAAGGTGATTTATATGACTGAGGGTGGCATTAAATGAAAAGGCCAAAAAATGACAAAAGTTTCCTAGGCATGAAAATATATATGGTGGTTATTTTAATGTAAATCATATATTAGGTTGTTGTATATTTGTATATATAGTCAATCTCCTTGAAAGTCATGCCTTTGAAACAAAATTTATTCCTGTAGCTTTGTTTTTCATTGCTTCATTTAGTATTTATTCTAGGAATATTTAATTGCAAGTGTGCAACTTATACTGACCTTCTTTGCATGCACACAATATTTACAATTGAAACTCAAATCATAAACATTAGATTTCCATAGTCCATTGTAACTAATATTAGATTGGAAAAATATGAGAACTTTTGAATGACACATTTTGAATCAAACTACTTGATCCATTAAATATCAAGCTAAGTAGGGAGGAATTTTTTATGATGAGGAATATAAACAAAATATAGAACCAACTTTCAAATTGGAAAAATATAATTTCCAAGGATTATTAGAAAGAATATCTCAAAGAGTAAATTTAAATTTAACGAGAGAAGCATAAGACATAAATAAGATATGAAGTTGGATATATCATTCATAAAATTAGTAAATTTTGTAAATTAACTTGATATTATGCTTAAAATTAAATACACTCTAGAAAGCCACAAATTCAAAGGAAAGAATTTAAGCTTGCTATGGTAAAAAATTTGGTTACAATCAAATTAATATAGAACATAGAAATAAACAAAATTTAATCAAATTAATATAGAGAATAGAAAATTTAATTGCACTCTCACAAGATTGTCACACCAGGCTCTCCAATCTAAGCTTAATTTCTATGGGCATTATCAAATTTTCTTTGCCTCATTTAGTGATAATGATGATGTTAATTCTTCAATGCCTACACTTTGATATGGACTTAGGGCCTGCTTCTACCTCCAACCATGGTTTCCATTAGTTTTATCTTCCTTCAAGATGAGTCTTCCTCTCACATGGTCATTTTCAATGCTTGTGATATAAATCAGGTCTTGTTTGACATATTTATGGTTTTATGACTCGAGGATCACCATACTAAGATTGAATCTTCTGGCATGCTTATTGGTCAACTAGAATTCTAGTGAATTCATGAAAGAAAAAATCCTACACTACTTGTTAATTAGAAGTTTAATTTTTATATAACTATAAAAGAGCATTTTATTGTTCATATATACTAATATAGTTATTCCTTATGCAAAACTTGTCAATCATCACTTTGTTTTACATTTCCTTTTTTCTCATCCTCCTGGTCCAATCACGTACTCCCCATTCCCATGGTAATTTCCTATTCAAATTACATTCTTTGCATTTTAGGGGAGCTTCCAGGCATTCACTTTTTAGATTTCCACATACTCCCTCTCCCCTGGATCCTAAAAATAGAATTGGAGGGCTCAATGAAACATTGAACCATAGAGATATGCATAAATGTGTTTGAATGTGTAGCTACTTCCCAAGTCAATGTATTGGTACTTGAAAATATAAAGAGAAAATAGTGCAAAATGTCTCTTTCGTGGCTATAAATTGTTCATATCTAGGTTTGCTTAGTGTTTTTTGATTTACTTTATGTTTAGGAAAAATAATATTTTAAATGTCCCAAAATCCAAGGAGCATGCTTTGTAATCAAGGCATGTCCCAACCCTGCACCAACAGCATATGGGGTACACACAAGTAAATACCTAATTCAACAATTTTTGACCTGATGCAAATTCCCATGTAATAGTGATTGAGAGAGATCGACATATATAATTTACTCTATACATATATACATACATTTGTATATTTGTGTTTATGTGTATACACATATACATGTACTTGTGTGTATGTATGTAATTGTTAATATTTGTGATTCACTCATGAAGTAACACAACTTGCATTTAAACAAGTGCAAGAGAACTAATGGTATGGTCGAAGATCAAACAAACAATCATCAACCACACAATTCATATTCAAATATTTTATGTTGCTTTTTTGGAAAAGTACAATCAAATAGCTAGCTGAGAAAACAAACTCTAAAATTTGGTAACCACTTAGAACCTCATTACATCAACTATTTTGTAGACTATA
Organism: Sequoia sempervirens; assembly: GCA_007258455.2. Taxonomy (NCBI): domain Eukaryota; kingdom Viridiplantae; phylum Streptophyta; class Pinopsida; order Cupressales; family Cupressaceae; genus Sequoia; species Sequoia sempervirens. Next base: position 73,023 of record VDFB02263355.1, read on the forward strand.
TCAAAAAACTACATATCCCCTTTCTACCTTCAAAATCAAATTACACACACTTCACATCTAACTTGACTTTTAAATTTCTAGCAATCTCTCTAGAAAGTTACACCCTCACTTCCTTTAGAATTTCCATTCTCTTTCCAATTTCACTCATCTAAAATTTTAAATCCAAATGACTATTCTCAAAAACACAAAAGCCCCTAACTTTAAATTGGACTAATATCTTTTGGGTTCTTATTGATTACAAGAATGATTGGGCAGACAAAATAATTCATCTTCCAGTTGATGCATACTTGTCAACCCTTGATCTATGAACTTATCTGTGGCCTTGAACAAAGCTCCAAAAAATTAGAATGTAATCATCTAGGTCTTGATACATGACACGGTCTTCAGTTTGGAACCTATCCAAAATTGGCTCTAACATGGAGTCATCGAGAAACTTGGTTTTCAACATTTGTTCCTTTCTAAAACTAGAGATTTTTGAGGGATAAAGTGTAGATGTGATTTTCTTCCCTCTACTTCAATTTTAGAGTCAATTGGGGAAGGCATACTCATGTGACCCACTCCCTCTCTTTTGATCTTGATATTGTGTGAGAAGGTGCATATGTGCCTTCTCTACTTAAAGATAATTTTGAACCACCTGAATATATGTAAGGAGAAATTTTAGTTGATATTCTTCCCAAATTTAGAAAACAATCATTTTCACTACCTTCTTCTCCATTTCATACATTATTTACAAAAAAATAGAACCAATAGGATGATTGTGCCTTTCCACCCAATTTAGATACTTTGCATCTCATTCTAAGCCATTGAAACTTCACTTTGAGAAATAAAAGATGTGCATCATTTTTATGCATATTTTTCACTCTTCAACAAAATAAAAAGAGCTCAGACACACTTTCCTCCAAAGAACAACCTTTGATCTTTGGGTTTAAAGGTTATTTTTAGCTTTTGAACTTTGAAATGAATTTAAGAAGATTCCCCTTCCTTTCTCAATTTTAAGCCAAAAGAGAGCATCCTTTTTTATTTCAATAAAGAAATGGTCTCCAATAGGCTAGATATATTAGAATAAGGATGGCCACATATTAAGAACACACAAAAGGATTGTGAGAAGGGAAAATAAATAAAGTATGATTCAACAAGGAAATGTTACTTTGATGATGGCAATACTCTAGTTGGGAGACAATGAATCATCTCCTTTCTCCTACACTTTAGAACTTATTTGTTCTCAAATTAAAACATGTAGATGATTTTTAGTACAATTCTATAACTTTCTAATCCTAGATTTTTAAATTATCTTTTGCATTGATGAATAGTAATGTTGCAGTTGGGTGCCTAATTAAGGGGTAGATTTTTGCACTAGTATAGATAGTAATGGTATTATTCACTATCACTCGTGAAGCTCAAAGACCTTATAGCACCAGGATTTCATTAGGACTTAATAACCATTAGCAATGATATCCTAAGGAAATGGTTATTAAGTCCAAAACATGAGCTTGTTGCTCCTACATTTACACCCTGCATAGTCGTTGCTTTACAACCATCCTATCACTACTTCTATCAGTGACATTCCTTAGACTATTTCCTCCAATATCAAAACTTTTATGGATGATAAAGCCACTATATCTCTTTGCAAACTACATGTAATGTGATAAGGACCTTTGACTATACAATGGCAATGAATATGCCAAGGGCTTTACTATAATCTATCACACAATTTTGAATTTATGGCCTAGATTTTATGCTTGTCCTCACATCATTGCTTAGTTTGAAAAGGTTGTTGATGGGCTAGTTACACGAGGTAAATATTTCTATTCATTCTCTAATAAATGTAAAGCTTGTTTATTCTATTGTAAGTTTGAATGTCACTTCCATTCTATGATTGCATTTATGTAATCATTGATGGAAGTTATCTAATGCATAATTTCCAAGAATGTTAGGGTCTCCATGAATGCAGGTATGCTTTTGTAAACAAGTAGGAATTTAATAGAAAAGAGTGATGTATAGAGCTTCGACATTGTGATTTTGGAGATCATGTCAGGGAGAAAGCCTATTTGTAAGAATAGTTCAAGTGGAGTGAGTAACATTTTGAGACGGGTTAGCAAAAGGACATCACTATTATCTTAATACTTAGAAATCATTTAATCAAGAAAACACAAATGGGGTAGTTAGATTTAGTGATATTAATTTGTGTTGCTGCATTCAAGGTTGATGATTTCTCAAGTACATATTGAGATCTTGATAGATAAAGATGTAGGGGACAACTTTCACTTGGGTGCAATGTCTAAGCTTCCAGGGTTAATAATGTCATGTATAGAGGAGCAACAAAATGGGAGGCCCTCCATGAGCCACGTTGTTAGTGAATTGAAAGAAGCTCTTCACCTACATCATACAATAGGTAGGGGAGAGGATGGAGTAGTATTCCAACCTAACTACACTCCCATTATTGTAAAATTCTCATCTGCAACCATAAACACCTCCATTCTCTCTCCCAAATAACATAGTGTATGGGGTAGCAATAATCATTGTCCCACTTCACATTTTTAGGAACGATCTATTAACATCAAATTAAACAATTTTGCATAGGCATTTTTTCTTTCCCACATCACTGTGGGCATCACTTGAAGAGTCTGTGGGATAGCGGGTGACTCAACATGCAAGGCTATTTTTTAGATTGTTTAATTCATCATCACCAATATTCTCCACAACAATGTTGTCCCTGTTTAAAATGATGGAAATGGTTCACATCTCTCAGAACAATTTATCTTGCAACAATCAGAAGGATGTTGTCCTGAAGGGTTTGGAAGTGATGATCTTATTTGGCATCTACCTCGAAGTACCATGGTAATATACTTTCCAGTATTCGTTATAATTTAAATAGCTTCAATATTTTCATATTATTGAGTTTTTTTATTTTCACCAATGATTGCTTTCACATTCCCAACTTGGTTTTTTGGCTAGATTCTTTATATTCTTGCATTTCACATTCCTGTCTTGGTTTTCTAGTTATGTTGTTCTATAAGATTTGTTTCATTTGACTATTTCAATATTCTTACTGTTCTCTTGCTTACTATATTTGGACTATTTCTTAGGATGGTCCATCATCAAAGGAAGAAAATGAGGAGTTGGATCATGCAATTGCACTATCTCTTTTAGAAGAATTGACAAAACCAAATAGTACATTTGACGACTTCAGAAATGTTAAAGCTTTTATTTTATTATAGGTCTTTTAATTTGAAGAGTGGTTGATTTGAGTGATATATACCTTAATATTGAAGTATTAAAGTTAGTTATGTATTCAAAATTAGCACACAAGGAGTTTTTCTTGCAGAAGACAAATACATCCTAAATTGCCAAATAAAAAATATGTCTCTGGATTTCATTAGCACTTTGCTTGGTTTTGACTATATGTTATTTATGTACTAGCATCTTCATAAGTTTTACGTGAAATTGGTTAAATATCTGGTTTATATCATTCTTTTAGATTTGATATCATCATATTAATAAATAAGAGAGATTCATTGTGACATAGTACATACCATATTGAATTCTACTTTGGTGGTGAATAATATGCTCAATTTGGACCTCATATTGACAATGAACTAAGATGGTCTAACTCCATGTCTTTTAATCTCTCGTGAAGCTCACAACAAAACCCTTAGTTGCTTGCTTTTATAGGGAGCTAAATGATTCTTATCAAAACCCTACCCCTTTAGTATCATTTGTGTGGAAGTGTTATAATGCTACATGCTCCTCTCAAGGCTAGCTTTGATACAAGCACTTTATTCACCAAACCTATTAAGACTACACTTTCATTGTGTATATGCTTGATATGATATTCATTGCATTCACTAGCTTGCACTCATCATCATTCATTTAATTTACACAACTCCATATTCTTGCAATCACCTCATTACATTGTTCTTCAATGCAACCTTGGCAACCACTGCAAGAAGCATGTCTTCAAGATAAATTGGCATTAGTACCTTTATTAAATCATTTAATTTCTTACTTCACTTGTCACACATGCACAATAACCAAACCCAAACTATCATATGTACTAGGTCTAAGATGATATCATAACATGTAACATGAACTAGCTCTAGCTTGTTCAATGATACATCATTGTATTTTGTAATTTGCATTGTCATGACATGTTTGAAGGACATGTCTTTGTTGATTTTAGAGGCACCAAATCTCCCAGGTGTATGGCATCAGATCTTCCTTCAAAGCGTTGCCTTTGCATGACATATGATTATGACATCTTTATCTCTTTGCTCAATTCAAGGCAAGGAAAGTACATGCAATAAAAATTAGTGGGCAACAAAAATGATGTAGTGGTCTTTGCATTAGATTTTTTTTGAAAATTAGAACATACTTGAAGAATCTTAACAACTCTGATAGTTGTACCATGGGCCATGCTTAACAAACCAAATGCAATTGCTAACTTTTCACTATGGTGGCAGATAAATGATTATTTTTTCTTCTATTCCACAACATTAAGTAAAAGTCTTGAATCTAGAAATACCTTGATGCCTTCATTTGCCAAGCCAATTTCTCCAATTTTGCATAGCTCTCCCATGTTTATGGATGTGATCTATATCCTATAGTTTTTTAATTGATTTATCTTTCTGTTTTGTTTGGACTTACTTTTGTAAAATTGCAATATACAATGCACTTTTATTCTTTCTGAATTGAAACTAATAGTAATTTTGTTGGTTCTATTGAGGCACAACTTCAATCATGGCAGAAAAGGCAACACCTTGTTGCTCATATCAAATGACACCTTGCATATAAATGAGGAAAAATTCTAGGGTTATTATTGATTGTATTGAAGGAGAGAGCTTCATAAATGGGACACGATCAACACTCTCCTTTTTGGATTCTACATGTTACAACTTGCTCCAAGAAGATTTCTCATGTTGTAGAAGTTTTAAGAGATGAAAGGGGCATGTGCTCACATTGAAGGGATCCAAGCATGCATTTCCATCATTACAGAATTTTTTTGGAGAAGTTTCTTTCTTGTCATTTTAGTGCATTGTAACTCAGATTTCTAGTCTTGTGACTAAAAATAAAAATTGCAATACTCTATTTCTAAGCATTTTTCAAGCAAGATAGATATTTCATACTTATACAAGCTATAAGAACACCTTTCTTTTAATTAAGTTCAACCATTTTTCCTCCTCAATGATTCTTATTGTGTGCAATTGATGATTGATGTGTATTTCTATTTTTTATGTTTAAATCCTTAAATATTAGTCAATTAAAATGACCAAATATACTAATAATTGACATCAATTAATAATTAAATTGACTAAATATACTACCAATTGACAGAAGTCAATGAACAATGAATAAATATGACTAAATATATGACCGGTGAAATTAGTGAATAAAAGTGACTAAATAAGTGACCAGTTAACAACAATCAATGACTAAATTAATGACTAAATATATCAATGAATAAAAAATGAGTAAGTGACAAGATTACAACAACCAATGACTAAATCAACGACTAAATAAGTGACTAGTTAAATATCAGTGAATAAAAAATGACTAAATAAGTGACTAGATTACAACAATCAATGACTAAATCAACAACTAAATATATCAGTGAATAAAAAATGACAATAAGTGTCCAAATTACAACAATCAATGACTAAATCAACAACTAAATATACTACCAAATCGATCAATCAAAACAACCAATAAATGACCAAAAATGGTTTAGTCATCAATTTGGTCACATTATAAATGACTGGCAATAAACTACTAATGGTCACGTGATCATGTTTGGTCATTTATATGTAGTTTTTAGTAGTTTATTTAATAATATATTGTTGTTTTTGTTCTAGTGAGATGGAGGTTTGGAGGCTTGTAGATGAAAAAGACATAAGAAGGAGAAGATACAAAAAGAAAAAGGAAAACAAATGAAAACAAATGGAACACATGGAAATTGTTCCAAAGCAATGTTGAAAGACATGAAAGAAAAGAACAAAGACATGATTTTTGGTTGGTGATCTCATGTGCAAGAGCGCATGCTTTCTTTTGTCTCTGGGAAGCCTGACATAGGATATTTTTGTGTTTTTGGTGTTTTGTTTGCTTAAATTTGTGAATGGGGAGACCCGCACAGTTAGTGGAGGTTTGAATTTATTCATATTTAAATATTACCATTAGCATAACCAAAACCAAGAAAGGAGAAGTCCGTCGAAGTAGTTGCAAAAATCAATTTTTAAAACTAACTTCTATAAAGTGATTGATGGATAGATTGAGCTTAATGAGAGGAATGGAGAGAGAGTGAATAGAATGATCAAATGGATGGAGGTTCAGCCTATGGAAGAGGGTAGTGGAAATGGTTGGGGAGTGTGGTCATGACATTTTAGAGTGGCAGTTTTTGGTTTTTGGAAAAGCAAAGACAAGAACCACAAGAACATGATGAAGGGATGGTGATGGAGGATCAACGAGTTGAAGGTAGCCAAACTGAAGTGATAGTAAGAGCAAATTGGATAGAGGGTGGTGATTGGGTTGAAGATATTGAAAAATTGACTCATTTTGAATCTTTGCACACAGATTTTGCATAACGTGTATTTCTTTATCTCTATTTCTTTGTACTAAAATTTATAAGTTTGGTATTCTAAATCAATAAACATATCTTGTTTTCATTCTTGGTTGTTTAGACACTTAGTTTTTATGTTGCCCATTACTAAAATGTGGTTTGCCAATGTTCTCGACGCCCTTGGTAAGGAAACTGACTAATAATTTGGAGTAGCTTAATGTAGCTTGTGTATGCTATTCCTTGTTGTCCTTTGATATTCAAAGTGTTTCTGCTTATTTGTAATTAGTCTATCATCAAGACAATATTGTGTTATTACCTCTTTATAAATAGAACAAAGAATTGATTATCTTTTATATATGCCCTTAACATTATTTTTGATGACCATTTTCTTTAATCATCACTTTCATTTACTAAAATTTTTAGATGTTATGTTATAGTTAGTTTTACCACACCATATTGAGGGGTACTATGGAGTATTTCAAGACAATATCTTTTACAAGAACTTTTAGATGTTATGCTAGAAAATGCAAATTATAGTTTTTTTTACCACACCATGATGAGGGGTATTATGGAGTATTTCAAGGTAATATGCATACATTGAAATTTGAGTTGAGGGCATATTCTTGGATTTGTGGTAGAAGATATTGAACATTTTAAATATCTACTTTTTGTGATGTTTTTATGAATTATATTAGTGCTTTTACAAGTCATTTAGAAGTATCATAAAGGGTTGTCATTTTGTTACAATTTTTTATTTTTATTTTTATCTTAGATCAATTGTTGGAAAATGTACAAAGATTGAAGATAGTGGAAAATGTTAAATTGACGATTAAAATAATAATAAATTTATTCTAATAAGAGCCACACTGATAGGATTGCCCCATGTAATTGTTTATTGTGATTCACCTCTTAATTTTTATTAGAATAGGTGGCCACTCTCATGTAAATTTTGAGTTAAGTAGAAAGGATAATATGGAATCTTCTCCTATAAAAATAAGACTATCAAAAGATGCCATATTAGTGCACACTTTTCCTTCTCTCCTTTTTTATATTTCTCTTGATATTTTACATTTAATTTTTTATTAATAATACAAATAAAAGTAATACATTTATCATTCATTTAAAAATAGATAGAATATCCTTAAAATAATTTAAAAATCATAAAACCACTAATGAAAAAATGTTCAAGCGTTGGAGTAAGTTGAATTGAATATCAGGGGTGGTAATTGACTACGATGGATAGGGATTAGAAAAGTGGTGTTTTGGACACCTTTTACAACAATGCACAATTAAGACATCAAATTTGATGATGAAAACTTCAAACCTTAGGTTTAAGTAGTTAACTGACCAAAAAATATGATATTAGATTTTGAGTCATTCAACGTTAATATGTTAGATTTTGAGAGGCGCAAAGATAAAGTACATGACTACTGGATCCTCTCTCCTACATCTTAAAAAAAATAAACTTAAAGTCTAAACTTAAAAAAATGCATATGCATATATTCTAACAATATAATTAAAAATTACATCACATCCTTGTATCTACATTAACAATTTAGAATATTCAATAAGTCAGCCTTTGGACTACAAGTATGAGTGTTAACTAATATAAGCTCAATAAAACAAAAAGTTGCACCAAGTAATGACACTCAAACTCATATGTTTCCTTCACTTGCTAAGTCAAAACATTTTGAGAAGGTGTCAAAACATTCCAAAAAAGATGTTACAAAACTTGGTCAACTCATTAGTACAAGATTCTTATTTATTTTAATTTTCTATCACAACAAAGTACCATAGTCTATAGCGATGATTATTGGTTTTGTTTCAAATATTTTATTATTAAGTGTTAATATATTTCTAATTATTATGGTTTTAAATTTACATAAATTATTATTATATTTGTAATTATAATAATTATTAAAATAGTGACTTAAGTCAATGAGTTTTTAATCAAATGATTATGAATTAGTCATAGAAATCAAGTTTTGTTCAGTGTAGGACTTCAACATGAATGGTTATGAATTTGGTAGAATGGATACCCCTTAGTCCTTGACTTTCCCAATTTAGATAGTTAAAAGTTCTTTGTGAATAATATAAAATCCTCCATCAAAATAAAGTAAAATAGTGATTAATGTCAAGAGCTATTCTATAATTGTAGTAAGAGATAGAGTGTAATGGGATGAACTATTAACAAAAACTCTTACCTTTTACCTTGAATTTGATAGGTATTTACATTAGTAATCAAGATTTATGTGGAAACAGAAAGGTATTTACATGTCAAAATATTAAATTTAATAATAAACATAATATTTTCAAAATAATATTAAATAACTTTAAGTAAATTAAATAATTTCTAAGTATTATAAAATAAATTTTAAGTAAACAAAATAGTTTTAAATTGACATCTTTTGAATTTTTTTGGATAAATATATTTAAGATATATATATTAATTTAATATATTTATTAACATTATTTATTTAAAATAAATTTATATTAAAAATAAAAATAAGATGTTGTAGTTTATCATTAACTAATTCAAAAATAATATCTATATAATAATATTATTTTATTTATATATATTATATAAAAATAATATTTACAATAATATTACTTCTCTAGGTATAAGTACATATGTAATTAACTAGTAATATAAATAAAAGTAATGTACATAATAATATTTCGTACTGGGTTTGGTTATATCGTCTTGACTCTTCAATTTCCAAACATATTGCTCTTTTACAGGGTATCTGTAGCTTCGATTACCTGGCTGGGGTTTTATTAGCAAAGGGTTTGGTTTGGTGAATGTCCATACAATGTTATTTCTCAAGTGTATTCTCTCACCAGTCAGGTACTCTCTAGCATATAGTATTTTCTCAAAACATTCATTGTTCTCCACCTCAAATGCCACACCAGCAAAACCACAATCAGAAGCAAAAGAAGATTACAGGCAGCAGCGACAAATTGCTATGACCCGATTTTTGCTCAATGAATGTGGGTTTTCTGAGTCCCAAGTATTAGGCCTTGGTAGAAGGTGTCCACAAATTTTTAAGACCACATCCACCCATAGAGCTCAGCAGGCAGTCCAGTTCTTCAGAGATTCTGGTTTCACTGAAGATCAGGTAAGGAAAATCCTTTTTGTGTATCCCTCTGTTTTGAATCTCAAAGTGGATACCCAGTTAAAGCCCAAGATTGACTTCATGAAGGAATTAGGTTTTACTAGCAGCAACCTGGGACGTTTCTTATCTCTTGGACCCAGATTGCTCACCCGGAATTTGGAACAAAACTTAAGCCTCAAAATTTCCATACTCGTAAACTTTTTTGGTTCAAAGCTTAATCTGTGTAAAGCTCTCATGTGGTATCCTAGGATGTTGAATTTTAAAGTTGAAACTTTGAAACCTAAAATAGACATTCTAAAGCAATTTGGGATTCAAGATGAGCTGCTTTTATATGTAATAAAGTTAAGGCCCAATTTAATTTTGGGCAACAGCGAAGAGGCGCTGAAGTCGAAGATTGAATATGTTCAAAACCTGGGTATTTTGGAGGGATCGAAAGCATTTGCATGTACTCTGGCGGCTGTGGATAGTAGTGGACTGGAAAATTTTGAAAATAAATTAAAACATGTGGCAATGCTCGGTCTTTTGGAGAATGAGATTAAACAGCTTATAAAGAGGGCTCCTAATACGCTCGCTTTTGGCATTGATAAGATTAAAGAAAACATGGATTTCTTGACACACACTGCGGGCTTTGAGCCAAACATTGTGGTCTTGTATCCTCGTCTTTTAGGTTATAGTATAGAGAATAGGATGCAACCACGCCATAAGGTGATTGAATTTTTAAGGGAAACAGATCCATCCAGACTTCCCACAAATCTAGTTCATGTGTATGAGCTAGGCCAACAAAGTTTTTCTGACAAGTTTCTAGTGGGCAGTCCTGAGGCAACAAAATTGTTTGAAAAGTACAAGGGGAAGTCTGCTGATCTTGCCATTAGCTGAAAGGTCTTTTGTTGAGGTTGGAGTGGAAAAAGAAGGGGTTTTAAAAAATCTAGGCCTTTCCTGCGGTTGGATGGGTTCAAAAGGAGTTTTTAAGTCAATTTAGGCCTTTTCTTCAGGTTGAATCAGACAAAAGAGGGTTTAAATAAATTGACGCCTTTTCTTGATGTGGGATCAAATAAAAGGGGAGGTTTGATCAATCCAGGCCTTTTCTTGAAATTGGATGGATTTTTAATCAACCAAGGCCTTGGGATCAACAGGGGTCTTTAATCATTCCAGGCCTCATCAGGTTGCATGTATGTGCTTGTATATTTTCACCATGTAATGAATACCAACTCTTGAGGAATAGTGTTCTGTAACTGGATTGTATGACCGTTGCGGATAGCGCAAAACTTGCCAAAGACAAGGAAAAATGTCTATTTTGTGCGGATTTAGTTTGCAAGAATTTTTGTACCCTGTTGTGCATCTTTTAAAACAAAAGAATTGAAATTGTTTCACTTTATCATAGTAAATTTTGGAACTTTCAGTTTTTATTGGCTAATAAATAAAATGAAGAATTGGTTCAACTTCTCCTCTATATCTGCAGGTACTATTGAAAAATTCCTGTGGCCGTAAATTATTGTTAATGACTAGTTTTCTTGATCATCACTTCCATTACTGGAACCTTTCAATGTCCTGCTGCAGTAGGCGAATTACAGTCATTTCTATCACACTGTTTTGAGGTTTCCTATGGAGCATTTCAAAGCACGTGTAAGGATTTAAATTGGCCCAAGTTGAGAGCATTTTTTTTATATTCATGGTAGAAGCTATTGAACATGGTAAATGTCCACTTTTTAACTACAGTTTATCCTGAAGTATCTATAAAAATGATTTTTTCCTTGCAATGAATTGATGCCCCTCTCCACAAGTCAGGTATGATTTGAGGGAAGCAATTCCACTTGAAAAGATAAATTAGATTCATGCCTACAACATTCCGCATAAGGGCCTCGCGAGACTCTGGTTCGGTTCCTTTGCATGGACCTCCCAATTTACTCACTATAATTTTGTTTCTGTCTGAGCCATAGTACAAGGTCCCAGAATAAGTCTTTTTGCTATTTCCGAAATTAAACTAGTAACAAATTTAATTAGAAGCACTCTTAATATGGCTCTGCCACCTTCGCACAAAAAAGAAGGCCAAAATGAGTCCCATCAATCTCCACTTGTAATTATGAGAATACAAAAATCCATCTCTTCACAATCATTAAGCTTAAATTCACCATTAACTTGTCATGCTTGGGATAAATGCATGTCATTACAAGCACTTAGCCGAGGGAGAGCCATCATCACCAAGAGGACAACCATCACATCACACCAATAGATAATATGCCAACTATCGACAACCTCATCCATTAGATACAATATCACTTGCCAGTTCATTTTTGCATGGTTGTACTTTTTTGAATTATATCTTACACTTGAAACCTTTTCCTTCACAGCACATGGGAGATCCTGATAGAGCTGGTACTTCCAATTTGAACACCCTGGACCTTCATTTGCAAGAGCATCCACAACTGAATTACCCTAGTTTAGTGTTAATAGTAGAGAGAAGTGTAGCCTCTTTGGTTATAGATCAAGTGGTATTGGAGTAGTTGTTTCTTTTGGAAAATTTGTGTTTGTAGGTTGTATAAGCGTATGCCAACTACAGGATCATGTGACAATAAAAATTCCGCATTTTTAGCATAGAATAAAATTGAGATAGTGGTTGAGGAAAGTAAGAATGGCAAGAGAAGATGAAGGGGAAGTTAGGTTTCACAAACTTGAAGATATTGTTTCTAAGAAATTTAGTGTTGAGGAAAAGCTGGGCATAATAGAAAGCATAATGTTGGTCCTAGTCTAGTCTCCAAAATGGGGATCTTCAATGGAAGGTTCTCAAAAGGAGAGGAAAATATTGATATCTAGCTCTTATTAGAATAATATTAAATGATCTTTGAAGATAAGGCTTATTTTTGTAATAAAGTCAAAACTTGGTGATTTAAGAGAGTTTGTTATTTTTAGTGTTTAGTGTGAATTGTGTCATGTTTAACCAGTTATTTATTTATTTGGTTTCATTCCTTGAACTCTATATAAGGAGGTGTTTGTCAATGTAATAATTTATCCTAATATCTAATAGAATAATTTTATTTTGTGTTCTATTAGTTTTTACAACATGGTATCATTGCAAGAATTTATATGAAAAAATGTTTTTCTTTGTGTGGCAAGGCAGATACAAGGGTTTGAATACTAATTTGCTAAAATCGTGATGGATTTAATTAAAAAAATCATTATTTTTTTTTAAAAGTAGTTGTTTTGGGTAATTTTTTATTGAAAAATCATAAGCAAAAATGAGTTCAAACAAGATCGTGAATTTTGTTCTTGTTTGAAAAGCACAATGGTTTTTTCATTCAAATATTGCAAAAAAAAAATTGAAAAATTGAAAAATTGCGAGTTAGGTTTTTTTATTAGCATGACTTGATGTGACTTGCAAAAAGTAACTCGTGAATTTGTGAAAAAAGGGAGGTTTTAAGGCATATGCAAGTCAATGAATTTTGTAGGGTTTACATATGCAAGTCCCAACATCCAAAATAACAAAAAATGAAGGCTACTTTTTTAAAAATTGTGATGGGATTTCTTCTATAGAGACACATTGCTTTGTTTACAAATCACATATTTTAGGCATTTTAAATGTTAGTATTTAAAAATCATGCATTGAGTTTCTATTTTTTGAGTTGTTCTCTACTCTCGCAGTTAGGGTTTAGACTTGCAGATAGGGCATAAGGTTTCACCATTTTTTTGTTGAGCTATTGTGAAAGATTTTCTATCAAGTATTTTTGTGAGCTATTTGGTGTTTCATATTGGCCTCATGTGCATAAAGTTTTGCGGGTGAGTTGGGTTTTGTAGGAATGCATGCATTAGGGATGATCCAACTTTGAAGCCTATCCTTGAGGAGATATAGATTGGAAGTCTAGTTGCAATGAAGTATGGCCCAAACATTTTTCAAGTTATGGGTGTTTGGATTCCAAGTGATAGTCCTACTTTTGCAATTAGGGTAGTAGCAACATTAACTTTAATGATTGCATTCAATGTTGTTTTCATTGGAGTTGGTTTAAATGACCAACACAATGAAGATGAAATTGAAGAATAGTATGGGTATTGTTACCTGCAAATAAGAATATATATATATATATAACTTTAATGATTGCATTCAATGTTGTTTTCATTGGAGTTGGTTTAAATGACCAACACAATGAAGATGAAATTGAAGAATAGTATGGGTATTGTTACCTGCAAATAAGAACATATATATATATATAGTATGGGTTTTGTAGGAATGCATGCATTAGGGATGATCCAACTTTGAAGCCTATCCTTGAGGAGATACAGATTGGAAGTCTAGTTGCAATGAAGTATGGTCCAAACATTTTTCAAGTTATGGGTGTTGGGATTCCAAGTGACAGTCCTACTTTTGCAATTAGGGTAGTAGCAACATTAACATTAATGATTGCATTCAATGTTGTTTTCATTGGAGTTGGTTTAAATGACCAACACAATGAAGATGAAATTGAACAATATTATGGGTATTGTTACCTGCAAATAAGAACATAAAGATATATATATATATTCTGCAAAAATCAGCAAAGCATGCAAATATTTTATCCATAAAGGATAAGGATTACAAATATCTTATCCACAGAGGATAAGGATTGCAAATATCTTATCCATAGAGGATAAGTATGACAACTCATAAATCAAAAAGGTAAATCTTATCCACAGAGGATAAGGATGACAACTCATAGGAAAAATATCTTAAGTCAAAATGACTTTCTAAGTTTAGGCTCTCAAAATCTATAAATAAGAGGCCTATGCTTTCTTGCATGGGGCTGAGAACAATTTATTGTGACAAAGTGCATTCAATCCTTGAAATTTTTAGTCAAAATTAGGTCTCTACTTCTATAATTTTCTTCATTGATAGAATCTTCAACCTTGTTTCAGTAAAAAATAATGGTTGGTTGTATGCTTGTGATGTAATCTTTTACCGTTTTTCCATAAAACAATCATTGTAGCAGCCTTTAGTGAATCAAAGATCAGTGTTTTTGCCTCTACTTGTTTCAAATTTCTCAATGTATGAAAGAAAAGAAAGTATTATTGTGAGTTCTGGCTCATTGATTGTTGTTGTTCTAAGTTGACCTCTAAATTATTGTTGTGAATTATTGTGTGAATCTTTAGATTGAGATTCATAAGTTGTTGTTGAACACCTGAAATACTAAGAGGGGGGAGGGGTGAATCGTTTTTCTTTGAAACCACTGAAGCATTTAAACATACACTTCAAGCATCATATTCAATTTGCAGTAAGGAAAGAAACCGTGAAAGCAACCATCAAAACATATTTAACACATGAACACCATATTTTTACATGGAAAACCCAAAAAGGGAAAAAAACAGGATGAGGATTAGCTCACAATATATTATAACCAGTTATAAGATATTACAGAAAAGCTCATTACCAGGTGGACTCATTGTCTGATGGACTCACTGTCTAGTGGACTCTGTCCAGAGAATAAGATAAATAGAAGAGAAGGGTGGTTCACTGCCAAGATTTGAACTGCTACAAATGCATCTACAATATCTAGGAAATACAGTTCCATTAAAGCTCAATATATAAAATCAATACATTTCATGATACTTCCCTAACACTTTTCTTTTCATTCGCATCTCACACTCTAATTATTAGGAATTTACACACACACATTCAACAATCACTACACAACACCAAAATGATCTTATATCCATTCCATCCACAAACACTTACAACATCAATTAGGTTGGCCTAATCAAATGTATCATGCATACTATGACTTGTTGGCCCAAAACATGTTTCACACCACAACTCAAAACTCATAACATATCAAATAGGTTGGGGTGGACCTATAATAGCTCCTACATAACTGATCAACACTTATCTAAACTTTGCATAACTCAAAACATATTAGGTCAGCACCGTTGGTGACCTAACATCAAAATTCACCAATTAATCATCCTCAAACTGACACTTGAATCTCCAAACATCACGCTACTTGGAACTTAGATGCAACTAGCACCTATAGGCACTCACACAAATTTGCAAGACCGAATATTCTTCTGTGGTGAAGTGTGAACCATTCAAAACAACTACTCTGCACTAGAAACACTATCACTGGTAGACCCAATACACTATTATTCAAATTCTGCACTAGAGGGAAAAATAATATGAAAGTTTGAATTTAGACTCCTCTAACCTCCTCAAAAATTGACTTAGAACCATAGAGCAAGATTCTTTGATGTGGACCAACGTGGACCAAAAACTGAATCAATTGTACATAGAAATTGTGTTCTAACACTTAGCCAAATAATCAACTCATCAGTCTCAACCGGAGAAAGACTTCTCACATCTGTGCACTAGATTATCATCTTCATGCACACTCATGTATCATCAATCATTCTGACATCAATCTACATACCAAGCCACAATGTTGACATCAATAACACTATATTTCCACACTATGTATCCCATGCTCTTGTTGCCAACAAGCATATCAATGAAAAGTTCCTTAAACTTTCAACAATCTCCCCCTTTATCATTGATGGCAACATGCAAAAATCTTCTCAAGCCACCTCCAAACTACTCTCCCCCTTTGACATCAAGGGAAAAGGGCACAAAAGATATGGACATATTGTTATATTTTATTCTTCCCTTTACAAAAATTTTGCATTATCAACCAACTCTCCTCCGGATTACACATATACTCCCCTTGTCAGATATATATATGTATACAATAGAGTAAAAACTTGACCAACTCCCCCTAATAGTGCTATCCATCAAACCAGATCAAGATTTTGAATAGAAAACTATCTTCTAACTTTTGCATATGTACAAAGAAATCTGAATTGCATAAAATAAATATAAATGAGCTAATGGAGGGCACATTGAACTATTTGACACTTGCAATTTTGTAAGGTGTGCCAGTCCTTCTTGGCTATGCCAAGCATGCGGCTCTGGGTCTCGAACTCCATGAGGAGCTCTTCTATATCATCTAGAAGGTTAGGTATCAGATTCATCCTTGTAGCCTTCTCTGCATTTGTTAGAGCACTAGATGCATATGTATACTTTGCATTTACCAACTCTCTAAGATGTCCAAACTACATTATTATCTTTTCTTTTTGTTCCTGCAACTGGAAGAATCATTCATGCAGGTTTTCAATTGCCAACCTTGTTGATCCATCTACATCATTTTTTGGGTTGTAAGCATTGCATGCCATGTCAATCTGGGTCTCAATGGAGTCCATCTGATCCTTTATACTCTTTGTGGACCTCAACCATTTTAGGAAAAACCGAAACAAGTCTTTGGCCTCTTCTACACAATCCTGCACTTCCTTAAGATTATTTTGAAATTTATTATGTGCAATGGCACATTTATCCACCATTTCTGCCAACTTCCTATCAACCACCTCCTTGTTGATCTCCTTCTCCAATTTCTACTCTAGTCCACAATAATATTCTTTAAAAGAATCAAGTAAAAGCTTTAAATTTTGTACATCAGATAGAGAGTTATCGATGTGTACTCTAGGTACACTCTCCTGTAGTGCCTTCTTCATCTATTAGCTCCAGTGCCTTCTTCATCTATTAGCTCCACACTCTTCTGATGAGTTTGCAAGATTTCTTTCCTTAGGGAGCTGTGAAATGCATCTCCTAGTTGTAACTTGTGTAGTGGGGACATCTTATCCATATCCACTTGACCTTGTTGCATTGGTATCTATAATAGTTGAGGGGAGACATCTGGTGGAAACTATAGCTGCATGCTCAACAAACTCTTCAAGGAGTCTCTAGAGGTTCTGAAAGACTCTCCAACCAATTTTTCATCAACATCTTTCTTTTCCAAAGCCTTTTCCTTGTCGCCAATGCTATCCTCTTATTTTCCATTATTCTCAGCATTGTTAGGCTCTTCCTCATTCTTCTTCTCATCATCAACAGATGTTTCATTGTTATATGGAGGAGGCATATGTTATGTTTTTTGTGCCTCATTGGTCTCTGGGTTGTCTTGTACAACCTTTGCATTCTTTTTCGCAATCTTTGCTAATTTTGGAGGGGAGTTAAGTTATGTATGAGTGTCCTTATATGACTCTTCAATCTTCCCTTTTGTAATAGTATTTTCTCTTAACAGAGGAGTCCTGCCAGTAACACCTTCTACAATGTTCTCATCCACATATGGAAGGATATCATTATGCACATTCTCTTCTTCTACTTCATGCTCATGTCGAGCATCTCGTGCTTCAGGAATAGGCATATCATCATGTATGTGCTCTTTAGGGTCTAGGATCATGCCTAACTCTTTTGTCAAACTAGCAACCTTTCCACAGTTTCATTCCAAAGCCTCTCAAGGTCATTATTAGCTATACTCATAAGGGTGGTTACCCTTTGTTTGGTTCTCGACTCCTTGCTATATACCAAAGCTAATTAGCTCTATCTTCATTTGAGAGGGTGGCACTAACTTTATCTTGGGAAAATGATCTCAAATTTAAATTTTCATTTTCATTCATTGCCTTTTCTCTTCTTGCATACAATGCACTTCTCAAATCCTCAAGCAGCTGGCCTTAAATATCTTTTGTATTGACCTCAAAAGTAACAATATATTTAACAATAGCCTCTTCTATTATGGATTTATCCATGTCATCCACAATGGTATATAGAGCAATAGTTTGTTCTAACATATCATGTTCTACAATACCATTAAACAATGCTTCAATTTCATGGGGTTATGAGTTCTTACCAAAGGGGAAGACTTCTTATTTTTCTTCTTCTTCTAGAGTTTTCTTTCCTTTACCAGATTTTAATTTCTTCTCCCTCATATGAATCATAAAGGCTTGTTTTTCCCTTTCTACTTTTGCCTCACTATCTATATCCATGAAATCAACCTTGACCTTCTTTGCACTTGTATCTACTTGTGAGACACCGGTTTTCCTTTTTTTTATCAAAGGTTCTACTTCTACCTCTTCCTCTTCAAATGCTTGTTTGAAAATGACCTTTTGTTAAGGAAAATCACTTATAAACCCTGTAGAAATTTGACCTAATTTGCATTGAATATATTGATTTGAAGCTAGGTGAGAAAGCTGATAACCCTAACTATAATGCACAATCACCTTTGATTGCTCCACAAACTTCCGCATCTTGATATTTTCCACTGATGTTTTCACCAATAGATCAAGCATATTGACCTACATGTGTTGAAGGGATCAACACCATATCTTTGGTAGGGGCTTAATGATTGTTTGTTAAAACCCCTCCTGAGCCAAAGCTCTTAACTCAGTTTTTGAAGGAAACATCTGCACCAAAAGTTGGCACAGACTCATCCTTAACTTCACTTTCTTTCTTATTTCTCCAGATCTTATCCATCTCTTTCTTCATCGCTACTGGATCAGCCTTTTTAACTGAGTCATTCTTCTTTATCGGATTATTCTTCTTCACATTCTTGCTTCTGCAAAATTTAGCTATATGTCCAGGTTTATTGCAATTGTAACAAGTGACAACATTTTGAACAAGCTTACTTCCAACCATTTTGGATTTTCCTTGATTAGCTTTATGCCCAAATCCATTGCATGTCTAACAATAGCCATTGAAATATTGAAACATCATACCATTGTCATAACCATGGACGTCATTTGATTTTTGCATTCACTAGCCTTATGGTTGAATCTTTTGCATATAAAACCTTGACCGAAAAATGATTTAACATTTTGATTCATTTTTCTTCTAGATTCCATAGCCTTATGTCCAAATTTATTGCAGGAATAACAATAACCATTAAAAAATGGGTACCTTTGTGCATTTGGTTTTTTGATAGGTGGTCTTTTGAAGTCTTTCCTTTGATTCCGGACTTGCTTGCCATTGCTCTTCTTGTCCTCAATCTTCTTTTGTTCATTGTTCTTTTCAACACTTGGTGTATAATCTGCCTTTGAGCTTTCTCCTTTTTAAACCCTAATCCACCTTTGTCTTTAGAATTCTTCTGATTTGTAATCATTTCATCAAGCATTGTAGAGCTCATCTTGAATTTGTCTTCTTGAATCTTTGTTTTCTCTAGATCTGATCTTAATGTTACAACCTTTTGTTCAAGCTTTGAGCATTCTTTAGATTTGTCTTTCAACTTAACATTCAAGCAGTCTTCAACTCTTTTACTTTCTTCAATCTACAATTTCAGGCTAGAAATAATCTCATTTGATTGCTTAAGCTCTTCGATCCTATCCATAGCTTTTCTTGAGTTTGTCTCTCAATATCTTAACGAATTCATATGCATCACGAAGATCCTTTTTAGATCTTTTTTCTCAGATTCTTTTGTATCCAAATCATCTAGGGAAGATTTGAGTTCTTCCATATCAACAATGCAATCTTCTTTAGTAAATCCTACCATAGGAATTTCTTCTAGAGGTGTAGGATATCTCTTGGTAGCCATGTGTTCAACACCAAGATCTACCTCAACGATCAAGCCAATTGAAGGAACCAAGATCTTATACCAATTGTTGAACACCCAAAATACTAAGAGGGGGGGTGAATCAGTATTCTCTAAAACCACTCAAGTATTTAAACATACACTTCAAGCATCATATTCAATTTGTAGTAGGGAAAGAAACCATCAAAGCAACCATCAAAGCATATAGCACATGAACACCATATTTTTACGTGGTGTAGAGAAGGGTGATTCACTACTCATGTCTCTTTCTTTCCAAGAGAATCCCAAGGAATGAACTGCCCTAAACTACCTCAGGTTTCTCTTAATTGGATTAGAAGGCATAATGAAGAAATTGTAAAGGATAGCCCAAAGGTAGAATATCAAATATAGTGATTGGATGAACTACTTCAGAAATCGAAAGAGTAGGATACTGAGATCTTTGTCACAGAAGGAGCAAGTATTGGCCAAAGGATAACAGGGTGGTATCAGGAAGCCAACGCGATGTGTTGGAGTCCAAGAGGTGTGTTGGCATCTTGTACAAACAAAGCACTAAACCTCTAGACAAAGATACTATAGACCTATTAACTAACTCAAATCTAAAGTCTGTTTATTTAGCTAAATTAACAAAAAGTAGGAAATTCTATAAATACACAAGGAAATGGAGAATCAACTGACAAAGGGTCCTATGTTTGTGATCTTCCTCCAAGCTTCACTTGAACAACCTACACATAAGATGAACGAGGGAAAACGTTGGGGTTGTTTTAGAGGATTGTCTCGGTCAATCCCACGTTTTGGTGTTCCCACCTCCACAGACAACCAAATAGATAGAGAAAATGGACAAAAGCATAAACAAATACAAAGTGATAAAATCCAACCCCACTCAAGGAGGAGAACCCGTATCACCAAATAAAGTTGCAATAAGTTATCTATTCACAAATAGACAAGAGACAAGAGAGCATTGCCAACAGTCTACGGCCCCCTCTTGACTTGAAGAACGCACTGTTGATTACTTGCAAGATATATTTGGCTATTGGAGGGACTTTAGTTGAACAAAGCTTCACCACAGAAGAAAGATTAGTAAAGAAAATCAAGAATGTAGAGGTAGAGTGAAAAATTAAGTGAAGTGTAGGAGCCCAAAAACTTGCAAAAATGAGAGAAAAAGGATGATTTTTTTGTTGCTATAGGGACACATGTTGCGAGCCAAACATTCCAAGATTCCTTGTTTCAAACTCAAAAAAATGTTGGGATGCTAGCGCACTACGCGAACATCTGCATACCACATAGGCGTCCAACTCATCATTTTTCGGGAAATGGGATGACAGACCGTTGATGCTTTGTCATTGGTCCTTGTAGAGTTGAAACTGTGAAATTCCAAACCATAAGGTTCTTTTCATAAATATGACTAGGTGCAATAAATGTAGGGTCAAATGCACAAATGTGAAATTTCCCCCAGGGTGCAATTTTATGACATTAGGGTTTTCTCCCACTATAGTGGGCTAGATTTTAGGAAAAATCAGCCACAATAAAGTAGAAAGAAAACAAACATAAAAAATTTATGGATTTGCATGCCAAAAGGATACTATAGAGGTCACAGAGGTTGAGCACACAGTACTGACGATGCCCCTAGCGACCGAACTTAGTGAAAATTACAACATTTGTTGTGAGAGCTTGTGCAAAATTCTATTTTGCAAAACTCAAATTTTAGGTCAACTTGAAAATTGGAAGAAGCTACCAAGGCGAGAAGAATGCTCAAGAAAAAATTCAGTGGTTCGAAAAAAAATATGAAGTGAGTATATGCCCCCTCTTGGTTTTTCGCTCAGCTTAGTGGGGTAAATCAAGAAAAACGGCAGGACCACAATCACCAGGAAAAAATTTCCTCAGGGGGGGCCTATATATACCCAAGTGGGCCCCGAGAAGGGTCATTTTCACTATTCATTGCAGGAGTTTTGCTTAATTTTGTGAGAGAAAATCCAACAAAATGTCATGCAGATGAGACTACGAGGCACCCAGAATTGACCAACTATGATAGGCAGTTGTCGAGGGTCATGAGGTCACCTAGGTGAGTCCTAAAATCTTGATTCTTGTGCATTTTAAAGAATTTATTAGTAATTTTTTGCACATAACATAGTGCAGGCATCCTAGCGATGCAAATGCACCCCATTGGCACATTGGAATCTCGCCTCCGTGTTGGAAACCTTTGGTTGCGCTAGGGTCCACCTTGTGTACTAGTGTCCAACCAACCAATAATGACAGACCTTAGACGCTATTGTGGTGCATAGACATTTGTGCGGCACACCCACGTCTTAGAGGTTGATTTAGGATTTTTTTATGTAAAACATGGTTTTGACTTAAATATTTTTCCTATCTTTGTAGGATTATCTAGAGATTAGGGAGCACCTCGATGGACTGGTGTTGCAAATGATCTAAGTCTAGGCACAACACATGTCTTAGGAGGAGGAGTGGCATCTACAAAGAGTTGACCTCTGGTATGTGTACACCATGCTAGAGATGTTTCATGACCACATGCTTATGGCCTTGATGGAACGGTGGGATGCTACCACCTCAATATTCCAATTGTCGATGGGTGAGATGATGATCACCCTGGAGGATGTATATTGTATCACCGATCTACCCATTTGCACATAGCGAGTGACTCTAGATGACGTGCTCTACTTGTGAGCATGTGGAGGGCATCCAATATTGCTCAGGGCACTAGGATGACGATGACGAGACTGACCACATTTACATATGTTGGTTCGAGCAGGGAAGCACAATATTCCCCCTCGTACAACAAGCAATGGTGGTCATAGTGGTCATATAGGTCACCATGGATGGGTGAGGTTCTCACCTTCACAGAGGCATCCTCCATACCATTAAGGCAATGGAGGATCACCATACAGTCTTTGTGTGGGGTTGTAGCATGCTCACAAACCTATCTCACGAGTTGGGAAGGTTCATCCACTATGAGTATTGAGCTTCACCACATGCACCTTGCTATAGGTGTGGGCGTTTTCTCATGCCACATGCACCTTGCTATAGGTGTGGGTGTTTTCTCATGCCACATGCACCCAGCCAACCAGGTATCCTCGAGTGAGGGATTACACAGTGCCCATGTCTCACTGGTACGAGCTCATGCGATAGTGGAATCATGATGATCTTTAGTTTTGGTGATTATAGTTTGGCACCCTACAGGCCGACTAGGTACAAAGGCAACTATATAGATGGTTCAAATGGGTGGATTACCACAGGTATCTACAAAATCTACAACACAACCATTTTTTATTAGGTCGCATGGGTTATATTATTATTCCCCCCAATTGGCAAAGGGTTACAAGATAGTTCGACATTATTCAGACTTCTTGCTCATGGTCCCTTCTTACGCATGGGTTGTGAGGAGCACTATGGGTTGTGCAATTGTTGGAATTTTAGCATCATCGACACCATCCCTTCAAACGACAAGGAAAATGAACAAAACCAGTCTCAAGTGCATCTCGTGGATGATGTAGGCATCACTCGTGGCTTTCGTACATGGTAACTTTGATACATCATCCTGCCCCAATTTTCTTAGTGAATTCCCCTATGCAGAATCCCAGTGTGTAGGACAATCTAGTGCCAGTGAGGTGAGGAGGATACAGAGGTGGAGAGTAGCAGCAGGGTGATGAGGTAGGAATGATGCCAACGATGCCTAGGTGATGGCAGAGGATGTCCTCTCCTCTACATGTCATCCTAATCTCAGCGGCAGTACCAACAACATCCATCGATCCAATGGAAATCCTAGTAGCACTAGCAACAACATCTAGCCTAGGAGGCACGAGACCCAATGTCACTCCTCCCCTGACCACACTAGCAAGCGAGGGACCCAAGTACAAGAGTTGTTTATGCCATTTCATTTCAGTACTTTCAGGCTTTTTATCACATGTATATGTTTATGCTTTGGTTTATATGTATATGTATCATGGGGTGGTGATGGGTCCACTCTCTTTGTGGTTGTAGTGGACACACAAGGGTCTACTACACTCATTGTGCAGTGCATATTAGAGGTTGCCTCTACCATGCAGATTCAAGGGACCGTCCTAGAGGTCTACAGGTTGGCTTTAGTGGAATGACACGCCCATCTCTTCAAGTCGGTTGTACACCTTAGGATGGCCTACGAGGAAGCATGGGTCAAGGTTATTCAAAGGATTGTCGATGCCACTATTGTCATGGGACAAAGAAATCAGTTGTCAGTGGAGCTACAAACCACACTCTCTCAGGGAGATGAGGTGAGGATGAGAGTTGAGAGTGTCGATCAAGCATGTGACTTTCTTCAAAGCCAATTCAATGACCTTAGAGGGTAGGTAGTAGCTACAATGTTGGCGGGTGATCCCCAACTACAAGAGGCTCTGAGAAGAGCAAAGTTGCAGATAGCCTCCCTATAAGGAGAGATTAGAGGACTGCGGGCAGGGATGTCAGCCTTGCGGTCGCACAGATCTCATTCCGTCTCCACCGTCTAGTTGAGGCCATAACCAACACTAGAGCTAGAGGGATCAGGGAGTCATGCACCGGGACAATAGAGGCTCATTTTGATGTCCACTATTTTTGTAGTGATGATGCATATGTTTTGTATAGCATTATTTTGTATAGACAGTTGACACACATATATACATTTGATGATGCATATGTTTTGTTTTCATGACAATGGCATGATACATGTACATGGCATACATTTGATATTTATATATACATGAGATTCTGATTCTAATATCATGGTGTTTATTGTTTATGTGTATGCTTTTTACTTTCATGCATGATTATGTGATGGATATTATACTTATGGATGTATGTTTAGATTAAATGTTATCATGATCTAATAAATACACATGGTTGTATGTTAATTAAATAAAATGATGATCTAATAGCCCAACCAAAAGATGTAATGTAATGCATAGCATAATAAAACACATGTATGTATGCCTTTCACACATGCACACAGAGTTACATCATAACACAAAAATCTAATAATGTGTTAATGAAGGGATTCCAACATATGATATACTACAATCCACAAGGGATGAGCATTTCACATGTGATACATAGACACTACGCATAGTATTGATGAAGGTGCATCACATTAATAGGTTCTTTTAGAGGTGTCCCATTCATAGATGACAGTCCCTAGGCACCAGAACCATACACACAGATGAGAATGTAAGAGCCTAACCAATTAGGACTGAACTTTCCCCTTTGATCAGGCAATTTATTTACATTCTTCTAATTCATAAAGAACTAGGTCACCTACCTTGAAAGTTCTAGGAAGAACACTCTAATTATAGTGTCTAGATATCGATCATTGATAAGCTTTAAAATGATCAAGGACCTACAATTAATGCTCATCAAGCAACTCAAGCTAATGCAAATGATTAGACCGATAAGTTTCATCATCAATTAACCTTTTAAGGGAAACCCATAAAAATGAAATTTCCAACTGCAAAGGCATGATAGCTTCAACACCACACACAAGGTTGTAAGGCGTCATTCCCGTTTCCATATGAACACTTGTGTGATAGGCCCAAAAAGCATATGTTAACTAAGTATGTCAATCTTTACCATGTTTATTGACTATTTTCCAAAGAATGAGCTAAAGAGTTTTATTAGATGTTTCAACCTGGCCATTGGATTGAGGATAGTAAGGTGTAGAGAATCTATGCTAAATATGAATCTTCACCAGGAATTGTTTCACCTCTTTGTTCTTGAATGGTGTACCATTGTTGGAAACAAGGTTAGAAGGAAATTCAAAGTGAGAAATGATATTGTTTAGAACAAAGTTGCAGATAGCTTCAACATCCGTGGATTGAAGTGGAATAGCTTCAACCCATTTTGTGAAGTAATCCGTAGCGGTGATGATAAAGACATGTCCTTTAGAAGGAGGTGATATCTTTTTGATAATATCCAACCCCCATTTTGTGAATGGCCAAGGAGAGGTATGATTTTGAAGTTCCTGAGCAGGTGTGTGAATGAGACGGCTATGTTGTTGACATTGCAAACACTTCTTGACAAATTCAAAGGAATCTTGTTCCATATTTTTCCAAAAGTATCTCATATGGATCATCTTTCACACCAGGGATTTACCACCAAAATTTCCACCTCCAAAGCTCAAATGGGCTTCCTTAAGGGAAAGGGGTATTTCTTCTTTAGTGAGACATTGAAGAAGAAGACCATTGTAGGATTTCCAATAAAGAACATCTGATAGTATAACACAGTAGACTAAAATATTTCATATCCGAGTGTGATTGTTCTTCGTAAAATCATTGGGAAAGTTTCATCTTCAAATACTTGTAAATGTTAGAATACCATTCCTTTGAGTCCATGTGAGTACACATGAGAGCATCGAATCCAGGTTGATCAAAAACAAGAGAGTGAAGAATGTGAACCACAGTGGTATTCTTCTATATCCTTATCGTAGGGTACCAATGCTCGCTGTGACATTTGTGTGTTAGTTTTCTCTCATAGGAACACTTTATATAGTGAAGGAAGAGAAGTGATCAAGTAAGGACAAATCCAATTCCCAATA
Source organism: Sequoia sempervirens (assembly GCA_007258455.2). Classification (NCBI taxonomy): domain Eukaryota; kingdom Viridiplantae; phylum Streptophyta; class Pinopsida; order Cupressales; family Cupressaceae; genus Sequoia; species Sequoia sempervirens. The sequence goes on from VDFB02263355.1 coordinate 99,606, forward strand.
CTGAGACAACTTATTTTTCTTAGCTTATTACATCCCCATAATTTGTGAACACAATAAGCTAAGAGTCACCATGTATGCCAAGATGTTTTATGTTCAAAGAAATCACCACACACAAACCATCGATAAGGGCTTCGTACTCAGTGATATTATTAGTGCAATAAAATTATAATTGAAAGGAGATAGGGACTAGCTTACCCTCAGGAAAGATTAAGACTACACCCACCCCGAAGCTAGTTTGGCATCTTGATCAATAAAAATACATCTCCCAGACATGATCGTGACTAATTACAAAGAGATCCTCGTCGAGGAATAAGTCCAAACCAGGGAAGGATTGAGATGAGGGAGTGTCTGCTAATTTATCTACAACAACTCGACCCTTGATCAATTTCTTAGTCATGAACTTTATGTCAAACTCAAAAAGAAACATTACCCATTTCACAAACCTTCTCACAAGCTCAATTCTAGTGAAAAAATGTTTCAGAAGATCACTTTTTACAATGCTATGAGGTTCATCATGAAGAAGGTAATGCCTTAGCTTTTGTGTTGCAAAGATGAGAGTGAGACATTGCTTCTCCGTGATGGAATAGTCAGTTTCATAATCAACAAGCACATGGCTAATGTAATAGACCACCCTTTCTTTACCATCGCCATCATATTTAGTTAGCAAGGATGCTAAAGCGTAAGGTGATGTGGAAACATACAATAGAAAGGGTCTATCTTGCATAGCTGACATTAGGACGAGAGGATTGGCTAATAAAATAGCAAACAAACAACCAACGAACCAAACCTAAAGGAGTATTTCTTCTCTTTGGTTTCCTTCAAGTTCTCAATTTTTTTTGTCTGAGTAACTTACATGAGTCATGATCCTTTCCTTTCTCCACCATTGCATAGACCATGTTAACTGTGGTGGCTAACACAAAATCCTCTTTGTTTAAGCTCTTCTTTCAAATGTGGCTCCAGTCAATTCCATCACTACATTCTTAATAGACTTCAATACTAGTACAGGTCTGAAGGCACAAAGTCCAGTAACCTCCATTATAACTTCCTTAGATATTAAACTAGGCATGTCGGTCCATACGAACTTATCATGCAATCTACTCAATGCTATTCTTACAAACTTATTTTCATAATAGAAATTTAGAAACCATTGCCAGACGTCTAGTTTCTTCATCACTAGGTTTTCTTACTATGACTTAATTTGGAAATTGTCTTTGATTAAATGATTTTCCCACAGGTCTGTAAATTTCATGTGGTCAAATTCCTCCATTTTCTTGTGGATATAATCCCTAATATCCTCTATAGGAGGAACCCTATATGGAATGCTTGAAAAAGCTCTGAGCGGGTCATTGTCAAACACTTTCATGGAGCATCTCTTAAACTTTAGACTGGGCCTCTTAGTAACATTTTCTACAATAGGTGTTGTCATCTCTATTGAATTCAAATGCTCAAAAAAAAAACTCTACTTCAACTTTATGGCACACAAACAAAGGTAGATACCTTTTTCTTGCTTAGCTGGAACTAGGGTTTTGATGCACTGCTTCACAAATCGCCTTTGATCTCTTGAATTCACTCCATCTTTCTTTGCTTTCTCCAAATGCTTAAAAGTGAATTAAATTGACTAAGTGTAGATAATTATAACCCTTTGATCTTCCCTAATTCACATTTAATGTGCCAAACAATAAAGTTGATAAAACCCTTCTCTATGCAACAATAAACCCTAAATCACTCCACAAATCTTTGCAATTGTATATTTTCTTCCAAGTTATTCTCCAAAAGATCAACACTATCCATAGCTATCACATATCCTTGTGCCAAGCCATGACACCTTATATCAATTGGGGGTTTGTTTTCTTATCTATTATTTCTCCCTTTAAGACAATGCTTAGGTTCAATTCCCAGAGGAGATGTCTGCATCAAATGAATGCACAAATTCATTTGTAGTCTCTGATTTTTCCTTCTTCCTCCAAATATTTTCCATTTCCTTCTTTACTTCAATCAAATTAATCTTTTTAACAAGTTAATTTCTCTTTACTAGATTATCATTCCTTGTGTTTCTACTTCTGCAAAACTTAGCAATATGTCAAGGTCTATTGCAATTGTGACATACAACATTCTTTTGAACATCAATCCTTCCATTCATTCAAGATTTACATTCATTATCATTGTGTCCAAATCCATAGCATGTATAATAGTAACCACTAAAAGGTTGAATCATTCTACCATTGTTATATGCATTTATCATTCGACTTTTGCATTCATTTTCTCTATGTCTAAGTTTCTTGCATGTAAAGCATTCAACAGTAAAGAATGCAACATTCTCATTCATTTTTCTTTTGCATTCCATTTTTCTATGTCCATATTTATTGTAAGAATAAAAAATACCATTGAAATATGGGTACCTTTGAGCATTTGATTGTCTAAATGGAGGTCTTCTAACATTGTTTCTTTGATTCTAAATCTTGCCACTTTTCTTCTTGTCTTCAGATTTCTTTGGTTCATTGATCTTCTTTGGATTAGGTGATTGATCTTCTTTTAAGATTTCACCTTTCAAGTCCCAAACCACCTCTATCTTTGGATGATTTATGACCTGCAATTAACTCATCAAGCATTATAGAACTTGTCTTGAATTTATCTTCATGACTTCTTTATTTCCCCAGATTTGATCTTAGATTTACCACTTCTTGTTCAAGCCTAATGCATTCATCAGATTTACTTTTTACCATTTCATTTAAACATTCCTCAAATCTTTTATTTTCTTCCACTTTTAGACCGGTGATGTCTTCATTTTCTTGCTTCAATTGTTCATTGACTTCTTTATGCCTTTCTCTGAACTTCTTGATTTTCTCTCATTTTTTTGATGCATTCATTTTCCTCTTTAACATTTCCCTTCAGATTTTTGTTTTCACCTTCAACTTTATTAAGATCTTCAAGAGAAAATTTGAGTTCTCCATCTTTTTCAAGCATGCAATCTTCTTCTAAGTTCTCAATATTATGAATCTCTTTTAGAGGAATAGGAAACTTTATATCAACCATGTGTTCAATCTTCAAGATCTTCCCAAAGCAGTCAAGCTCATTCTAGGTATCTAAGCTTTGATACCAATTGTTGAACACTTATAATACTAGGGAGGTGGGGGGTGAATCAATATTCTATTAAACCATTCAAACATTATCCATCCAATTACCAAAGCATATTTAACTGTTATAAGGAATGAAAGCATGAAAACATCCATAACATCACATAACACTTGAATACCAAGATTTTTATGTGGAAAATATAAAATGGGAAAAACCACGGTGAGGATTAGCTCACAATATATTATAACCGGTCATAACATATTTATAGAAGTGCTCACTGCAGGTGGACTCACTATCTAATTGAACTCACTGCTCATTGAGAAAAGAAAGAAATAAAGAAAGAAGAGAGTTTGTGGCTACACAACCAAGATTTGAACTGATACAAAATGAATCTACCATATGCAAGATTTGTTGAATATCTAGAATACTGAGAGGAGGGGATGAATCTGGATTCAGCTAACCAAATTAATTAGTAACCATCCAATTAGCAATCCACATATAACAACTATGATGAACTAGAACATAAAGAAAATTATAACACATAGACACCAAGATTTTTACATGGAAAACCCAAAATGGGAAAAACCACGGTGAGGATTAGCTCACAATATATTATAACCAGTTACAAAATATTACAAGGCTCACTGTCAGGACTCACTATCCTTAAAAAGGCTCACATCTCGAGTACAAAAAATGGCTTAATGTTGAAGTACAAAAGATATTGGCTCACTGCCAAAAATGAACTGTAGAAGTGCACCTACATAGTGCTAGAAGCAGTTCCGATTAAGCTCTAAATTTTTACTTTGGTTGTCAATACGCAACACTTATTTGTAGTTTTGCATTATTACCCTTGTCACGTAGCTTTCATATCAAACTTCTTATTTTCATCACTTAGGCCATCATAGATATATGCAGGCATTTCTTTCATTATCAATTAGGTCGACCTAAATAAGAGAATACTTAAAATACAAAAGATATTGTCAGCTTAGCACAAAATTTCTTTTGACATGCAGAACAAAATGTGTTATCCACAAGTTAGGTCGGCCCGGACCTAAAGAGAAACACACATACAGAAGATACACCTTGTTAGCCAAAAAAAAACTAAAGTCTTTTCAGTAGAGTACACCAACCAGATCACAAGAATATGTAGAAAACACCTGTAGCTGACACACCTGATCAAACATATTGAGATTCTTCTTACTAGAAATATTTTAGGATTAGAATATAGATAGTTACCAACCAATGTTGGAATCAATTAAAACCAAAACAGAGGGCACCTTCTTCATTCTTCCAACAATATCCCCCTTTATCATTGATGACAACATATGCCAAAAATGAAATTTTCCTCAAAACAAAAAGTATGCACAACTTCACCTAACATATGTACAGAAACAATCATTTTATCTTTTTATTTTCTTATCCCCCTTTGACATCAAGGACAAAGGACATGGAAACACTTCAAATTTAGGTATTAGAGGCACCTTGTAATTCTTTGAGAATTACCTCCCAAGAATGCTTTCCATCATCCCAGATGCATTTTTCTCGGGAAATGGTTTTATGCAGAGATTCTATTTTCACCAGGAATTCTTCTCTCTCTTCCAGAGTGGATGGAGCAACATTCATTTCCTCAAGTTTTTCAGCCTCCATTAGAGCATGTGATACAGTAATATGTCTAGACATGACCATATTTCCAAGTTGGGCATACCACCGCATAACATCTTCCTTCTGCCTTTGTAGGATGAAGAACTTATCTTGTAAATTTGCAATAGAAATCCATCTGACATAGCTTCTATCACTGGAAATATTATAATCTTTGGAGGTATAAACAAGTTGAGTCTCAATTGAGTCCAATATATCCTTGATACCTTGAGTGGATTTTGGCCATTTCATGTAGTAAACAAATAGTAGTTGGGCTTCTTCATCACAATCTCTTACCTCTTTCAAAGTTTCCAAAGCTTTGTCACTTGCAATAGTGCATTTATCTTGCATAAACAACAACCTTTTCTCAAGTAAGTTCAACTCTAATTCTTTTGCAGTCTGCACCTTAAGATTGGATGATTATTCTTTAACAAAATCAACAATAAACTTCAGATTTTTAATCAGAGCTAGAGAATTGTCTGGAGTACCATTGGGGGTTATCTCTTGTAGAGTTTTGATAGCCTCATTTATCAACTCATTGTGTCTTTGATATGACTCTAAAGCCTCCTGCATGACATAACTAATGAAGGTGTTACATAGCCTCATTATGTCACTAGGTGTGATTTTTGTCAAATCCACAAAACCTGGATGAGATGGTAGTTTCACTAGCTGAGGTGGAAGCACAAGTTATATTATAGCTTGTCTAGAGAGAAGACCTTTAAGTGTATTTTTGGATGATTCTTTGAGTTGCTTTGATGATTCAGGTCCTTTGAGAATTTTACCTTCAGCTGGAATGACTTCCTTATCTTCTTCTTCCTTCTTTTCTTCTTCTTTTAATTTTTCACTTTCATCACTGGATGGCTTTCTGTTTTCTTTCTTTCTTTTTTCTTCATCATCCTTATCTTTATCACTTTCTTTGTCTTTATTTCCTTCATTTTCATCTTTGTTTTCCTCTTCTTTATTCCAAGAGGGTTCTTGATGTTCTTCTCTATTTTCACCAAATTGATCCTTATGATGATCATCAAACCTCTTACTGGTAGTTTCATCTGTGTCCATTTGAGGGGCAAGGATTTTTAGAGCACCAAGTGTCTCATCAATAATTTCCAAAACAAGATTGCCAATTACTTCTTTAACTATAGCTGGTTCCTGAGTCTGAGCCATGTGAGATGAAGAACTTGTTCTTGTCCCATAGCTCCTTGCTAATTGCTTAATTACATCATGAGTTTCTTTCCTTACTTTTTCAACATACTCATCTTCCTTAGTCATCAAAATGTTGACCCTTTGCTTAACTCTAAACATTGTAGAACATTCTTTTAATGGATTTGCAACTTCTATATTTGACTGAGTAGAACTAACAAATTTTACAACTTCTCTTCTCATCTTGTCTCTAATTTTCAAAGCTTCTTTCCTTCTAAGTACTAACTCATTCCACACATTTTTAGTGACTTTTGATTGCATGGAGTCCATATTTATGTTACAAATAACTATGTACTCAACAAAATCATTTAAGATAGTTTATTTTCCTTCATTGTCAACCTCATCATATAACTCAGTAGTGGTCATGAGTTCATTATCAATCATGTGATTTACTAAAGTTCTGAGAACCAAGGGTGGATGATTTCTTACTAGAGGAGAACCGAGCATGGTCTCCACAGGGTCAGTTGTGCCTTCTTCATTCTTCTTTGAACGCACATGAATTCAGTAGGCATCTTCCTCAATTTATGTCTCATCATCAATAGATATCTCTACACCGATTTTGACTCCACCAGAAGTACTACTTCTATTTCTCTTCAGTTGATGCTCCTCTTCAAGACCAAGTTCAATTTCTTCTTCAACAACATCAATTGTATTCATTTTCCTATAAGCCTTTTCTTTCACTCTTCTTCTTCCTCCTAGAGCAGTAGATGATGTAGTAGTGGATATTTCCTTCCACTTGGATGCCCTGGTGCTAGGGCCAATAGGAGCAGCAGTATCAACAAATGTAGGGATACTTTGTTCTTTCCTTTTTCCTTTCACAACATTACCTGTACTGGGTATTGGTGTAGCACCAGAGGATAGCCTTTCTAATTTTCTGGGTCCAGTGGAAAAATTTGTAGATTTAGCTTTCCTTTCGTCAAGGACCTCCTTCAATAGTTTTATCTCATCCTTAGTGTATGTTGCATCTTGGAAGAAGGCTTCAACTTTCTTCCTTCGTTTAGATGTAGAAGATTCTAAGTGAATTTTAGTAGATTTCTCTGAATATGTACCCAATCTAGGTAGAGAGGGGTGCTTGGGACTAGCCAAAAAAATCTCAATGTACCCATCTTCCAAATTCTCTTCAATTTCATACCCTAGGGGTTCAATCCAATGAATTTTGGGCTCTATTGCCTCAATGATGCATTCATCAGTAGACACAAGAAATTTTATTTCCTTTTCATACTTTTTCACCAGTCTTCTTGGAATCCTTTCTCTTTATTGCATTTCCCTTTGAAAAACTACAAAGAAGGAAACTAAGACATTGTTTTGTGCCCTGAAGTCTTCTAGACTATGCATATAATCACTGATCCAATGAGCAACTAGCTTGGTATTATCCCATATTATATTCATCCTTTCAGGTAGATCCATTAGAAAATAGAATAACATTCAAACAACAAGAGTGCCAAATTTAAAGACATGTCTCTTCGCCTTTGTCATACTCAAATTTTCCATAAGTTGCACTCTCAGCAGCTCACAAAGATCAAAGTCCTTTCCATTTACCACCATTTCACAAGTTGTGTGAATTGTCATGGCTGAAAGAGAGTTTTCCCTATTTGTGAATAAACTTTTTGTCGAATCATAACGGTCGCATATTTGACAAGGTTTGTAATAGATTTTGTGGTTAAGGCTCTTCCATCAAACTTAGCTCCAGTTAACCTTGTGAACTCATCATTTTTCACTGCTTTCAAAACTGGAATGGTACCAATGTCACAAAGACCAGTAACTACATGAATTGCCTCTTTATCGATTACTCTTGTTTCATTTACCCACACAAGATTGTGGTGAATCCTACTTAGGGCCATCCTGACAAATTTTGCATCACTCTCACTAGAAATGTTTGGAAACTAGTTCCAAATACTCAACTTCATCCGAACAAGGTTTTCATACTCTGTCTTAAGTAATAAATCATCAATTAACTAGTTATCCCATAAATCTTTCAACTCTTGGTGATCGAATTCTTCGAGCTTTCCATGAATATACAATCTCGGGTCTTCGGTGGGTAGTACATTGCTTAGAATGTGCGAGAACACACCCATTGGATCATTTTTGTACACCTTCCATGAACATCTTCTGAACTTTGGTTGGGGCCTCTTAGAAATTTCCACGATAGTAGGAGTGGTCATATTTCTCAAAACACTCTTGAATGATTTTAACAAAATGTGTCTTCAATTTGAAAAACATGGAATTCAAATAGCAAAGAATACCTTTCAGCTCACCAGGAACTAGGGTTTCATAGTACGGTACTCAGAGTCACTTCTTTCTTGCTCTAGCTTGTACTACACTTAACTTTTTGCAAATGTGATTTTCTTTAACTTAGTGGATTGCTTTATTATTTATCATTTGTCCCTAATTTTCCATTTATTAGTTTTTCACTATAAAGAAATTAACCACTTTGTTGCATACACTATAGACCATGAAAAAGAGCTCCGCAATTTTCTTGATTTGCTTGATTTATGTCCGAATTTTCTTCAACACCATCAAAATAGAGATTCATATCACTTGTCTTTTGTCATCATAAGAAACCTCATAAATCGGTGGCTTGATGTATTTTTTTATGACTGCTCTCCCTAAAGCCATTACTGGATTCAATTCATGGGAGGGGTATCTACACCGGATGCAGATACAGGATCATTTTTTTATCCTTGTCCTCATGTTATTCATTATTTTTCCAAATCCTTGCCATTTTTTTCCGTACTTCATCAAGATTTACCTTGTTCATAGATTTATTCTTTTGTTCTAGATTTGGTTTCTTCCCAACTTTTCTCTCACAAAATTTTGAGATATGTCCAGATTTGTTGTAAGAGTGACACACAACATATCTTTGATCAAGAGGGTTTGTATTTATCCTTATCCCGCATTGATTAGCCTTATGTCCAAAAATATTGCATGTCTAAAAATGACCTTGAAAAGAATGAAATCTTCTTCTGGAATTAAATTTGTTTATCATAATCTAACTTTTACATTGGGTAGAATTATGACCAAACTTGTTGTAAACATAGCATTATTCACCAAAGAATCCAACATTTTGTCTTGTTCATTTTGGTTCATCATACTTCTACACTTTGTTGCTCTATATCTAAATTTATTGCATGAGTAACAAAAGCCATTAAAAGATGGATACCTTTGAGCATTAGGTTGTCAGATGGGGATCCTTCTGGTATTGATCCTTCAATCCTTGCTTTGATAAAAATTCCTTTGGGGTTTCCTTTGATTGTCCACTTTGTTGTAGATCAATTCGGTCTTTGAGATTTTTCCTTCTTCGAGTCCTAGACCACTTTTATCCTTTGCAAGCTTATGAGATGAAATTTACTCATCAAGCTTTGTAGAACTTGTCTTAAACCTTTCTTCATGTGCTTTTTCTTTTCCAAATCAACTCTTAGGGTTATCACTTCTTGTTCAAGCTTCGTGCATTCATTAACCTTAATTTGGATCTCAACTTTTTGACATTCCTCAATTCTCTCTCTTTCTTATATTTCCACTTTCAATCCAATAATATCTTCATTGGCCTTTTTCAACTGATCACTAACTTCTCTGTGTTCATCTTCAAATTTTTTGATATGCTCTCTCATCTTTCTGATACACTCATTTGCTTCCTTCAAATTTCATTTTAGGGTTTCTTTCTCATCCTCGCTTTTTCTCAATTCCTTGAGGACATCATTGATCTCTCCAGATACAGAGTTTTCTTTTAGAGGACTAGAAAGATATTTTCCAACCATGTTTTTAATTTATGGGACCTTCCTTAAGCTGTTAGGCTTCTTCCAAGGAACCAAGCTCTAATACCAATTGTTGAATATCTGGAATACTGAGAGGGAGGGTGAATCAGTATTCAGCTAACCAAATTAATCAGTAACCATCCAATTAACAATCCACATATAAAAATTATGATGAACCAGAACATAAAGAAAATTATAACACATAGACACTAGGATTTTTAAGTGGAAAACACAAACTGAGAAAAACCACAGTGAGGATTAGCTCACAGTATATTATAACTAGTTAAAAAATATTATGGGGCTCACTTCCAAGACTCATTGTCCTTAAAAAGGCTCACAGCCTGAGTACGAAATATGGCTTAATGCGGAAGTACAAAAGATGTTGGCTCACTACCAAAATAAATTGTAGAAGTGCACCCACATAGTGCTAGAAGCAGTTCCCATTAAGCTCTAAATTTTTGCTCTGGTTACCGGTACAAAAAACACTTATTTGTAGCTTCACATTATTACCCTTGTCACATATCTTTCATATCTCACTTCTTCTTTTCATCACTTAGGCCATCATAGATATATGCAGACATTGCTTTCATTATTAATTAGGTTGGCCTAAATAAGGGAATACTTAAAATACAAAATATCTTGTCAGCTTAGCACAAAATTTCTTTTGACATGCAAAAAAAACATGTTATCCACAAGTTAGGTCATCCCAGACCTAAAGAGAAACACACATACAAAAGATACACCATGTCAGCCAAAAGAACACTGAAGTCTTGTTAGCAAAGTAGACCAACCAGATCACAAGAATATGTTGAAAACACTTGTAGCTGACACACCTGATCAAGCATATTGAGATTATTCTTACTACAAAGATTTCTGGATCAGGGTATAGATAGTTACCAACCAATCTTAGCATCAATGGCAACCAAAATAGAGGGCACCTTCTTCATTCTTCCAATAGGATTCAGTTCATTTGAAGCTCAAAACACTAGATTAATACACCATCTAACTCAGATCACAAATCTTTGTTCTACTTTACATTCACACAACTCTTCTCAACTTTCACAACTTATTCACTCAACTCTGCATGTTTTCGCATCACTACTTGTATTCAGATCATGCACATGCTCAAAAGACGATTTCCACAATCTCAAAAACACCTTGTATATATATCAAACTCATCGCAAACATCAATTAGGTTGGCCCAATTAGATGTAGCCCTAAAACAGAAAAACAATTGCTTTGTTGGCACTTAATTCAAATAAAAAACACCTTGTATATATATCAAACTCATCACAAACATCAATTAGGTTGGCCTAATTAGATGTAGCCCTAAAACATAAAAAAATATGTCTTTGCACCCAAAAAAACACATGAAAAATGTGATATAGGTTGGAATGGACCTATAATAGCTCCCTCTTACATCTGTAGCACATATTTAATCTCCACAACCCTTTACATATATTAGGTTGCCCAAGGATAGGGCCTAAAAATAAAATGTTCCAACTATTCATCGTCATAGGACACATGGACCAAAAAGTGTCACTCCATCTGGAAGACACAATTCTTTGACACCTATTAACATTTTCCCAAAACTGCAAGGCCTAACCCAAATCTGCAGAGGAGTGCAGACCAGATAAGTCATAGCCATTACACAAAAAATTATCTATACATTATATGTCGATCTTATGTTACTTGCACCTTACAAACCACTTATCCAAACTAGGTAATATTCTAAATGAAGATACTAATGACAACCATAAACAACATATTAGAACCACAAAAGTGTATATCTAAGGGAAAATGAATGCAAACCAAAATACCAGAGGGATCTGTGCACTGAATCTGTTGGTGTAGACACTTAACAAAAATGCTTAACTATTTCTATACATGTGGATCAAACCTCTTTCAAATGTCTCTTCTACAATCATTCTTAAGCATGTCAGGGATCACCACAATGATATGCACCAATTTCTTCATCTCCATAGCAATCATTTCTTCATCATCGGAGCAATATTGACATCCATCATACAATGTTGACATCAATGGAAACTCGCTAATGACAACCTTCTTCATTCTTTCAACAATCTCCCCATTTGTCATTGATGGCAACATGTGTCAAAACAATACTCAAAAATATTCTTCATAGCTTAACTTCTCTCCAAGTATCTCTCCCCCTTTGACATCGATGACAAAGGGTGTACTGGTACCAACACTTTATATGCTCCCCCTTAGACATATGTACACAAATTGAAATAACTAAATGAATGTACTAACTCTCCCTTAGGAAGTTAACCAAAAACTCCTAATCCATCCACATAATTACAAAAGAATCTATAAACTTGAAAAATTGAAAAATGTATAAGAATAGAAATGGTCAACCTGAAGATGTTGACCCCTAAAGCTTCTGTAGAATGACTTGCCAAGCAGATTTACCTTCTTCCCAACTTTTCTTTGTTGTTGCAAGTGTTCTATACTAAGACTCAAGCTCCACCAATGTTTCTTCTCCTTGTTTTGAAGTACTGGGATTAATATTTAACTTTGAAATTTTATGAATACTAGCAAGGGAACTTGAGACAAGTATGGTTTTTTTTTACCATCCCTTAACTTTCCAAGCTGCTTGATTATATCTTCCTTTTGGATCTTCAAGGTAAATAATTTATCATGCAAATCTACTATGGTAGACTAGGTCTGATCACCAGTGTCCTATGAAAAATCATAGGCACTTGATGCATTGCTTATCTATGACTCAATTTAGTCCATTTCATCCTTTATGCTTTGTGTGGCATCCAACCACTTCATATAGAACAAAAACAAAGTTTTTTCATCTTCTTCACATGCTTTCACCTCCTTCAAACACTCTTCAAATATGTTGTGTGCAAATGCACACTTTTCTATAATCTCTAGAAACTTCATTTTTGCAAGCCTCGCCTCCACCTCTATTTCAACTTGTCCAGGTTTAAACTTGAGGCATATTCCTTGAAGGAGACAATCAATAATTTGAATTTTTTCATTGCAGATAAGGCTGCAACAAACCATCCGCTTAGTATAGTCAACATTAAGCCAAGAAAAAAGAGGGTAGCAAGAGACCATTTTAGAACTATCAGTCCAACCAAATTCCCTTCCACAATAATAGAGATGAGAGGAAAAAATGAATAAAGAGAAGCACTAATATGCTTGAAACACCTTCCATCCCAAAAAACCAACTCAATCTCCACCTCTAAAGGAGATATATCCCATCTATTGGAGAGGATGGCATGAACACCCTTTCCACCAAATCCAAAAATTTCTAACAACCTCAAACTCCACCTCAATAGGAGCGTCTTCCACCACAAAATGAACAACAAATGAGGATACCAAAAAAGAGAGCTTCTTACAATGTCCACAACACCCATCTCCATGTTTATAAGAGAGGAATCCACCTCAATAGGAGCAGTCTTCACCTCAATAGAAGAAACTGATTGTAGAACCTAGAAGAAAGCCAACGCTCTAGTAGAAATGGAAAGAACAACATCCTTTGGAAAACTAGGCATCAAGAACTTCAAGAAGAACATCGAATGCAACCCCGCCAAAAGCCATGGAGCAGACTTAACTCCCTTTAACAACATAATCATCTGGGTCTTCAAAAAAATAATAATATACATCCCAACCAACAACCAAATAATAATAAGGGCAACCAAAAATCTCATAAACATCTCAAGAGAGGAAATCACATAATTCTCCAAGAAGGAAACCTTCTACCAATAATGAATATTTCCCCCTTTAACCTCAAAATCTTCACATTCCAAAAGGGGATCAAAACAACTTTCTTACAAAACACAAGCTCCTAGGTTATCAGAGAAAATAACCCAACTAATAGGAAGAATCCCACAACAGTAACCATAGAGGTACCATTTAGCAACAACAAGTAGGAACATATCTATAGAAGAAAAAAACCAATCCCCAACATTATAAAAATATTTATATACCAAATGGGGTTTTGAAAGACAATCAAAATCCTCATCTTGGAGGAACAACGATCTCCCATCCTATAAAAAAATGACAACACAGTGCTAAACCCATACCAATAGCTCCACTGAGCACCAACGGGGGAGCCAAGAGCGACAAACAAAAAAATCACCAAAGAGAAAACAACCCCAAACAACAATAAGAACTTCAAGCCCAAAAGGGGTTGAAAAAAACACAAATCAAACATTTATGGGTCTTAAGAAAAGAGATAAGGAACAACCCAAACAACAAAAGAATAAAATAATAAGGCAACGACAACTCCCTTAACCACCCTCCACAAGGACAACAATAAACTAGCGTTCACCAAGTAAAAAAAACCCTTAGCAAAAAGAAATCATCACAATCTAGGGAGGGTTCTCAACTAAGCACCAAGTTTGTAACAAAGCACAAACCAAGCAGAAAACCTAGATAGCCTGAAAAGGGGCTATCGACAAACAAAACCATAAAATTATCAATAGCAAGGGGTTGTAGAACACCCCACCAATGTCACATCCTGTCCAACACAAAAGGAAAATCCACAAAAAACATAAGGACAAGCACACAAACCATTGAGGCATCCACAATCCCAACAAAATCATAGAATGTTGAGGAAATAAAAACATCATGTGACCCATCTACAACATCCTCTTCATCTTCATCGCCAGATTCAGATTCACCATCATTCGCGCCCTCTACAATGTTCAAAATCATGTTCTCGTCACTCCCACTCATCACGTTTAGTTATGTAATGTAATGGTCCACTAAAATAGTTGAATATAGAGGCAATGATCATATTCCCTATCTCTTTTCTATGTGGTCGTGAAAATTTGAATGTGATCCTCTAGGGTGTAATATTTCATATTTAGGAATTACAGTGTATTCTCCTTCTTCTTGCATGTATCATGCTTTGATTAAAATTTGAAAGGCATTCCATGTGGGAATAGTATTCTTTTGTGTATAGGACTAGCAAGCAACATTACATACCAAGGGTGTCCTAAAGGGAAACGATCCTCATAATTTTTCTTGGAATGTTTTTTTGATGTCCAATGTATACTCCTTTACATTTTAGGTACTTTGGAAAACCTTGGTAGTTTGATATGTGATATACCTCTTTGAATTTGATTGACGTATTTTGTATTTTCTACCCCTATTGATTGATATTTTCTCAATGCATTAGTTAAGTAGATTTGGATCATAAATACCCTTCTGAATCCATAAATTTTATGTTGTGGTGGTAGTTGTGTAGTAGTGGAGTTTTTAGGGATTGAGGGGACCAACCATGATCTCCTTTCTTCTACATAATTTCTATCTTCCTTTTCTCCTAGTGGAATATGTACTATCTTATTTTCATCTTCCAAAGGTATCTCTTCTTTTCTTGATTCTAATATCCCATTAGAAACTATTAACCATTTCAATCCTAACATTGCTCTGAAGGTGTTAAACGGTTTAGGTTCATCTCAACGACTTCAAAATCTACAATTTGCTTGAGTCCTTTGACATTTACTTCCACATTATTCCATGTTCTCAAGGTCTCCATACCAGAACCATTTTCTAAATTGATATTCATTGGTGTTTTGACTAGCTTGGGTCTGCCCAATCTCTCCCAAGTAGTTACTAGAATAATATTTAGATCCACACCCAGATCTACCATCACATGTTTGAATTCTCTATTATTAAGGTGTGTGGTAAAGAGAGGTCAATTTTTCTAGTTCTGATCTTCTATAATTTGATGAACTTGTTATTGTCTCTATTTGTTTGAGTACTTCTCAAATTGTTTTAATTTGACTAGGAGATCTTTTTGTTTGGCCAAAGAGGAAATTTTTTAAATAGTATTGTTACTTGTTCAAAAAAAATAGGCTATGTTCTCATTTTTCTATTGTATAATTTGTTGTTTTTACTTTTCTACTACATTATCATGTTGTCATTTTCTTGGTCAGAAGTAGTCATATTACTCTTCTTTTGAACCTTTAAATAACTTCTTCAATTTCTCTTTGTTTATTTTTCCACTATTAGTTCATTGTCAAGTCAATACTATAATCTTATTCTTCTTTGTTTTGTACTTCTTTTTTATTTGTATTTGTTCTTCACTAGAATATTCCTCATTTGATGTATTAGAGGACCATTAATCTAATCTTTGAAAATATTTAACTCCTTGTGGCGGTATTCTTCTGATTACCTTGGCTCCCCTATGGTCTTGTAATTCATCACTTTTGGAGTGTGTTATGTTTTGATAATACTGTTGTGCTTTATCAAATTTGAATATGTCATACTTGAATCATTGCTAAAAAATGGATACTTCCTTTTCTTTTATGCCCAAAATTATGTAGAGTAATGGCCTATCATTCCACAATTATAGCATGTAGCATCACTTCTTTGGTGGTTGTTTCTACTACGTTCTCTTCCCCCTCTATAGTTTGATTTCCTATTATCTCCCATGTAATCTTGTGGTGGGTTATTCTATAGTACATAAATGTTTCTATTATCCATCCATGGTGGTTTTCGGTAACCTGCGCTATATAAGGGGCCTTTTGTAAGTCCTTTAACATGATATACCATTTTCTATCCATTTCTATGTCACACTTGTAGTTCATGGGACACATTTGATTAGGATGACTTACAATAATTCAGATTTGAAATTGATTTGTAGGATAGTCCTCTATGAGGTGGTTGTTCATTCCTGGAAAGTCCCTTAGTAAAATGAATTTGTTTTATTCGGTATAGTTTTTAGTTCTACCTATAATGTTACTGCAGTTCTTTCTCCTTGGGCTTTAGGGAAGTCATTCCAAATATAGAATTCCCTTGAACAATATGTGCACCAAATCACATTACCTCTCTTTTCATCTCCTCTCCTCTTGCCCAAATACCATTTTTTATGGTGGGTTGCTCTACCGCTAATTATAATTTCTCAAGATTCTCCTTTATCTCATCTTTCTAGGGTCTATGCCATGTTTGAGCTCCTATGTGGTATAACATTGTGATTAATTCTATATAAGTATTAAATATTCTTCCATTTAAAGCTACTTTGATATGTTATGTAGTTCGAAGATTAACCATTCAATTTTTGGTGCTTGTTAGAGGTTCCTCCAATTTAGGGAAAACTTATTTGAATCGGCGGTCATATGCTTTCACAAATTCGTTTTCTTCTTATACTAGGTCCCTCTTTTTTCTAACATTCTCTATAGGGATTTTGGAGTGTCAATTTTTTCCAATAAGTCTTGTTTTACATCATTCCAATTTTTCCCATGCTTCAAGTCTTTGTGTACCAATTCATTACTTCTTTCCTTAATGAAGATACAAAATCTAATAACTTTGGTTTGTCCTCATTAATGTCCTGCCTTTCCCACAGAGATTTTAATAGGGATATATGTTACACAAATTTTGTTGTATCTCATTTAAATATCAAGATTTTGATTGATGATTCCATTATGTTCTAGTTTCTTTTTTCTTTAAAGTTTTGGAATTGTGTACTATTCTTTTCTTCTTTTTCTTTCTTTACTTTCCTAATGGTATGGGGTTTCTACTCTCTTCCCTTATGAAGTACTCTTTCCCAATTATTTCTTCCTAGTCTACTTCTCTTCCTTATTTCTATATTGCCTCTTTACTTCGTGGTATCTCTTCTTTCAAAAATCTTCCTCTTGTATAACTTAGGGGATGGGTCCTGGTTTGGGGGTTGTGAATCCTCAAGATATCATTTCACTTTCTTATTTTTCAATGATATTTTGTTTGTTAGTGAACATAGTTCCTTACCCAAATTAACTCTGATATCCGCATTTTTCCTTATTTCTTCTTCCTTTAATTTACTTATGCTTCTATTCACTAACTTTTATAAGTATTCTTCTTGAATAGATAAAATCTTTTACAGAGTTTTCATAGATTCAATAAATCTATCATCTAGATTGATTGTTAGGTTTGATAGATCTAGTTTTATTATAAGACCTTTGGGGGGTTGTGGTGGGAGTGGAGTTTCTATGCTATTACAGGGTCCCAACAACAACCTTCTATATTTTTCATAACCATCAATTTTCTTTAAACTAGTTATGAGTTGTGCTACTTTTCACAGTATAGATCTTATTTGTTCAGGGTTCTTCTCTATCTTCTTTTCTTTTTCATTTGGAAACACCCCCCTTGGTGTGCTCAACTTGGCACACTCAATTCTCTTATCCATAATTTATGTTCTTCTATGATGTATTTCTTCTCCCCCAACAATCTAGTTTTGTCTTCTCTATTCTCCATTTGGATTCACAATGTTCACTTTTCTTACTAATTCAATTTGTTCTCTAACCTCTCTTATGTTTTTCTTGTCTCTTTTTTCCATGGGTGTGGTTGTTTTGGAATTACATTAGTTATTTTATTACTTTTCCATGGTAGTTATTTGGTGTCTTTTCTTATTGGTCACATCTCTTTGAGGATCCCTTTCAAAATCCCTCTTCCTTTCTATTTTGCATCTCTCCCTTTCCATTCTCCATCCCCTTGGTGCCTAGCCCCCTCTCACAAGGTAGACACCAAGAGAATAGTTCCATAGATTTAATATCTTCCTTGTTTCTCTTTTTCTTCTTCTATGTTTGATTTAAAATTTAAAATTAGGAGTATTTCTATCATTTATACAACCTAATCAAGGTCCTGAAAATGGAACCAATGTTAGCAAGAAAGTTGGGAAACACAAACCAAAGCTTTAAGCCCCAAGTACTTCTTGAGTGTTGTATTTTATACCCAAGAATCAATCATATAGAGGGAGAAATGGGTTGATTCATACAAAATATTCACTAATTAATAATAAAAATGGAATATTAGACAACACAATGAAGATAGAATTTTGGTATCATTATATTACCAATATCAATAGATTGCATTCATATATTCTTATCTCTCCTCTTTACATCATGTAACTTTATCATACATCTTCCCCTATACTCTGTACATATTATATTTCTTCTTTCTTTGTTTCTTACACATATTCTCTTCTACATATATCTTCTTACTCTATTATTCATATATTTTCTTATACATATATCTATGGGATGGGACGTGGCCCATCTATCCTACCCCTACCCTAGATGGTATCTCTTGAATCTTATGCTCCACGAGTTCTTTGTGGAAATATGTGATAGGATTTTCCTTGGCTGTGTCTTAACATGTTTCCCTACCAACACCACCTATAATTATCAACCAACAATAAAACAAACAACACATTGAAAATAATTTATTTTTAAAAAAAAAAGTAAATTATAAAGAATTAGAATAAACAAAATTAAAAAATAAAAGAAAAATACAAAAGTGATAATCATATAACTACACTCAAGAATTCAATGAAACATTTATTGTCAACCACCCTTTCTAAAATTAGTTTCTTCATTAATCATTTAGTGAACTTTCTATTGAATATGAACACCACATGCACTAAAAATGGTGAACATTGAAAATCTTTGAAACATGATAGAATATAAAAACTAATGATATGCCCACACAAACCAACAATACTAATATCGTTGAAATGATGAACTGATCAGTCATCCAAACGAGCAACTATTGAACATGATGGACCAATTAGACACATAAACAACATATCACATTGGACCAAGTGTTGACTTTTGACAAAAATATCAATTATAGGTATTTAAAGTTCATAGTGGATTAAAAAATGTATTGGTTGTGAATTAGGCTTGGAATTTTAAAAAATGTTAAATGAACTTGTAGCGTTAAACCCTAACTAGGAAAACTATTGTAAACCCTAATGAGAAAAACCCTTTTAAATATTAGATTACTATTTATAAACCCTAATCTAAAAAATAAACTATGAGAACAATTATAAACCCTAGCTTAGAAGAAAGTAACAAATTAATAATATTTTTGGCCAATAATAAACCTTTAAAATCCCACTTCCATAACATATTAAACAAACTATAAACTTAAATTAATAACTTGAATGGTAAGTCACAATGATTCTCAAATATAATATTTTTATTCCCCATAAAAATTAATGTTTTTATGAACACACAATATGGTAGTGTTCATAAATACCCTAACACACTTCAACTTCAATTTCATAGAATATTCATCAAAGAAGCACCCATAAAATAACATAACCTTTGAAAGGTAACATAAACCACGAAAACCATAGAGACATTCACATTAAAGAAGCACCCAAAAACAACAAAACCTTTAAAGCATTGTAAACCACATAAAATATTGAAAAAATCTTAAAGAAGTTCCCATAAAACAACATAACCTTCAACTCATAGAATAAAGAGCAAAGGTGAACACACAAATAAAAATTGTAAATAAAAGAAGCGACCACAACAAATGACACTATGGTGTTGCCTTTGTGAGGTAATAAAACCTCACCTCTAAGGTCGAAAACCACTTAGCACTTGTCTTGGTAAAACCAACAACAAAAGCTAATCTAATCTTGCATGCAAAACCTAAAAAATGGTTAGAGGAAGCATTCAAGAAGGCATTGAATGAGGAAGGAAATAAAAGAATATTATATTGTTGAACAAGGAATTATTTATCTTAGTAGAGAGAATCCCTATGAAGTCATGGAAGAGCCAACAATACACCATCATCGAGCATTGTGAGGAACATAAAGTGGAGTTGAACATGTATTAGTTCCTATTAAAACCTTCTAGAAGTGCTGGCTTGAGTGATAATAGTCAAATGGAGGTAACATTATTCAGCCAACCTCCTAAGATGAAATATTGCTGATATTTCCGACTACAAAGCAAAAATAGTTATTTTGTTTTTCCTCAGAGGTATTCCATCCAAAAAATATTTCTTTAAATGTGTTAAAAAATGAAGGTAATGTTGTAGCTTAAAACTTGTAAAACTATGAGACTGTAGATTTAATTAAATGTTCTTTGTCACAATTCTTTGTGTATGATTAATTTGTTTAGATCAATTTTACCAATTATAGAAAGAGAGAATATTCTAGAAGAATGAGACAAGATAGAAGTGACACAACATATATGTGGAGAAACCCTTTCGGGAAAAAACTCCACCAGAATCAATAGTGATTGTATTATTTAACCTTAGAACAAGATTGCAATAATACTATATCAATCCTTGATTGATATGCTTCATTTCCTTCAACAATCCTTCTTCACAAACTGCAATAAACTCTCATCCACTTGCTGCAATTAGTAGACAATTATGAGCATTGTAAACTCCAAAGAGTTGTACAAAACAAAGAGCATAAATATCTTCACAAAAATATATGCCTAGATTATGCAAGTAGAGTTCCACATTGTAATTTGAAGTCAAACCAAAGTCTTTCTCAATTTAGGTGCCCCAAATTGAACACTTAACTGAACTTTAGTCAAGAAAATATCTTGCAAACTCCACCTCAAAGTTGGCAAACAAGAATGGGCCCACTTGACTGAGCCTTGTAAATATCTTCTCATGCAAAAGCTTTTAACTGAAAGATGCCAACTTGGGCACCCAAGGTGGTCCCAATTCAATCTTAGTTAGCTAAAACATATCTC
>VDFB02263355.1:120829-133033 GCA_007258455.2 Sequoia sempervirens
TAGATGTAGAAGCTTCTAAGTGAATTTTAGTAGATTTCTTTGAATATGTACCCAATCTAGGTAGAGAGGGGTGCTTGGGACTAGCCAACAAAATCTCAATGTACCCATCTTCCAAATTCTCTTCAATTTCATACCCTAGGGGTTCAATCCAATGAATTTTGGGCTCTATTGTCTCAATGATGCATTCATCAATAGACACAAGAAATGTTATTTCTTTTTCATACCTTTTTACCAGTCTTCTTGGAATCCTTTCTCTTTATTGCATTTCCCTTTGAAAAAATACAAAGAAGGAAACTAAGGCATTGTTTTGTGCCTTAAAGTCTTCTAGACTATGCATATAATCACTGATCCAATGAGCAACTGGCTTGGTATTATCCTATATTATATTCATCCTTTCAAGTAGATCCTTTAGAAAATAGAATAACATTCAAACAACAAGAGTGCCAAATTTAAAGACATGTCTCTTCGCCTTTGTCATACTCAAATTTTCCATAAGTTGCACTCTTAGCAGCTCACAAAGATCAAAGTCATTTCCATTTACCACCATTTCATAAACTATGTGAATTGTCATGGCTGAAATAGAGTTTTCCCTATTTGTGAATAAACTTTTTGTCGAATCATAATGGCTGCATATTTGACAACAAGGTTTGTAATAGATTTTGTGGTTAAGGCTTTTCCATCAAACTTAGCTCTAGTTAACCTTGTGACCTCATCATTTTTCACTGCTTTCAAAACTGGAATGGTACCAGTGTCACAAAGACCAGTAACTACATTAATTTCCTCTTTATTGATTACTCTTGTTTCATTTATCCACACAAGATTGTGGTGAATTCTACTTTGGGCCATCCTAACAAATTTTGCATCACTCTCGCTAGAAATGTTTGGAAACTAGTTCCAAACACTCAACTTCATCCGAACAAGGTTTCCATACTCTGTCTTAAGTAATAAATCATCAATTAACTAGTTATCCCATAAATCTTTCAACTCTTGGTGATCAAATTCTTCGAGCTTTCCATGAACATATAGTCTCGGGTCTTCGGTGGGTAATACATTTCTTAGAATGTGCAAGAACACACCCATTGGATCATTTTCGTACACCTTCCATGAACATCTTCTAAACTTTGGTTGGGGCCTCTGTATATGTCCAAAGATATTGCATGTGTAACAATCAAAGAAACTGAATTGCTATTGTAGTCGATTTGGTCTTTGAGATTTGTGCTTCTTCTGATCCTATACTTTTATCCTTTGTAGGCTTCTAAGATGAAATTAACTCATGGGGCTTTGTAGAACTTGTCTTAAATATTTCATCGCGTGATTTTTCTTTTTTTCTAGATCAGCTCTTAGGGTTATCACTTGTGCGTTTATTAACTTTAATTTGGATCTCAACTTTTTGACATTCCTCAATTCTCTCTCTTTCTTATATTTCCACTTTCAATCCAATAATATCTTCATTGGCCTTTTTCAACTGATCACTAACTTCTCTGTGTTCATCTTCAAATTTTTTGATATGCTCTCTCATCTTTCTGATACACTCATTTGCTTCCTTCAAATTTCATTTTAGGGTTTCTTTCTCATCCTCGCTTTTTCTCAATTCCTTGAGGACATCATTGATCTCTCCAGATACAGAGTTTTCTTTTAGAGGACTAGAAAGATATTTTCCAACCATGTTTTTAATTTATGGGACCTTCCTTAAGCTGTTAGGCTTCTTCCAAGGAACCAAGCTCTAATACCAATTGTTGAATATCTGGAATACTGAGAGGGAGGGTGAATCAGTATTCAGCTAACCAAATTAATCAGTAACCATCCAATTAACAATCCACATATAAAAATTATGATGAACCAGAACATAAAGAAAATTATAACACATAGACACTAGGATTTTTAAGTGGAAAACACAAACTGAGAAAAACCACAGTGAGGATTAGCTCACAGTATATTATAACTAGTTAAAAAATATTATGGGGCTCACTTCCAAGACTCATTGTCCTTAAAAAGGCTCACAGCCTGAGTACGAAATATGGCTTAATGCGGAAGTACAAAAGATGTTGGCTCACTACCAAAATAAATTGTAGAAGTGCACCCACATAGTGCTAGAAGCAGTTCCCATTAAGCTCTAAATTTTTGCTCTGGTTACCGGTACAAAAAACACTTATTTGTAGCTTCACATTATTACCCTTGTCACATATCTTTCATATCTCACTTCTTCTTTTCATCACTTAGGCCATCATAGATATATGCAGACATTGCTTTCATTATTAATTAGGTTGGCCTAAATAAGGGAATACTTAAAATACAAAATATCTTGTCAGCTTAGCACAAAATTTCTTTTGACATGCAAAAAAAACATGTTATCCACAAGTTAGGTCATCCCAGACCTAAAGAGAAACACACATACAAAAGATACACCATGTCAGCCAAAAGAACACTGAAGTCTTGTTAGCAAAGTAGACCAACCAGATCACAAGAATATGTTGAAAACACTTGTAGCTGACACACCTGATCAAGCATATTGAGATTATTCTTACTACAAAGATTTCTGGATCAGGGTATAGATAGTTACCAACCAATCTTAGCATCAATGGCAACCAAAATAGAGGGCACCTTCTTCATTCTTCCAATAGGATTCAGTTCATTTGAAGCTCAAAACACTAGATTAATACACCATCTAACTCAGATCACAAATCTTTGTTCTACTTTACATTCACACAACTCTTCTCAACTTTCACAACTTATTCACTCAACTCTGCATGTTTTCGCATCACTACTTGTATTCAGATCATGCACATGCTCAAAAGACGATTTCCACAAAATAAAAAACACCTTGTATATATATCAAACTCATCACAAACATCAATTAGGTTGGCCTAATTAGATGTAGCCCTAAAACATAAAAAAATATGTCTTTGCACCCAAAAAAACACATGAAAAATGTGATATAGGTTGGAATGGACCTATAATAGCTCCCTCTTACATCTGTAGCACATATTTAATCTCCACAACCCTTTACATATATTAGGTTGCCCAAGGATAGGGCCTAAAAATAAAATGTTCCAACTATTCATCGTCATAGGACACATGGACCAAAAAGTGTCACTCCATCTGGAAGACACAATTCTTTGACACCTATTAACATTTTCCCAAAACTGCAAGGCCTAACCCAAATCTGCAGAGGAGTGCAGACCAGATAAGTCATAGCCATTACACAAAAAATTATCTATACATTATATGTCGATCTTATGTTACTTGCACCTTACAAACCACTTATCCAAACTAGGTAATATTCTAAATGAAGATACTAATGACAACCATAAACAACATATTAGAACCACAAAAGTGTATATCTAAGGGAAAATGAATGCAAACCAAAATACCAGAGGGATCTGTGCACTGAATCTGTTGGTGTAGACACTTAACAAAAATGCTTAACTATTTCTATACATGTGGATCAAACCTCTTTCAAATGTCTCTTCTACAATCATTCTTAAGCATGTCAGGGATCACCACAATGATATGCACCAATTTCTTCATCTCCATAGCAATCATTTCTTCATCATCGGAGCAATATTGACATCCATCATACAATGTTGACATCAATGGAAACTCGCTAATGACAACCTTCTTCATTCTTTCAACAATCTCCCCATTTGTCATTGATGGCAACATGTGTCAAAACAATACTCAAAAATATTCTTCATAGCTTAACTTCTCTCCAAGTATCTCTCCCCCTTTGACATCGATGACAAAGGGTGTACTGGTACCAACACTTTATATGCTCCCCCTTAGACATATGTACACAAATTGAAATAACTAAATGAATGTACTAACTCTCCCTTAGGAAGTTAACCAAAAACTCCTAATCCATCCACATAATTACAAAAGAATCTATAAACTTGAAAAATTGAAAAATGTATAAGAATAGAAATGGTCAACCTGAAGATGTTGACCCCTAAAGCTTCTGTAGAATGACTTGCCAAGCAGATTTACCTTCTTCCCAACTTTTCTTTGTTGTTGCAAGTGTTCTATACTAAGACTCAAGCTCCACCAATGTTTCTTCTCCTTGTTTTGAAGTACTGGGATTAATATTTAACTTTGAAATTTTATGAATACTAGCAAGGGAACTTGAGACAAGTATGGTTTTTTTTTACCATCCCTTAACTTTCCAAGCTGCTTGATTATATCTTCCTTTTGGATCTTCAAGGTAAATAATTTATCATGCAAATCTACTATGGTAGACTAGGTCTGATCACCAGTGTCCTATGAAAAATCATAGGCACTTGATGCATTGCTTATCTATGACTCAATTTAGTCCATTTCATCCTTTATGCTTTGTGTGGCATCCAACCACTTCATATAGAACAAAAACAAAGTTTTTTCATCTTCTTCACATGCTTTCACCTCCTTCAAACACTCTTCAAATATGTTGTGTGCAAATGCACACTTTTCTATAATCTCTAGAAACTTCATTTTTGCAAGCCTCGCCTCCACCTCTATTTCAACTTGTCCAGGTTTAAACTTGAGGCATATTCCTTGAAGGAGACAATCAATAATTTGAATTTTTTCATTGCAGATAAGGCTGCAACAAACCATCCGCTTAGTATAGTCAACATTAAGCCAAGAAAAAAGAGGGTAGCAAGAGACCATTTTAGAACTATCAGTCCAACCAAATTCCCTTCCACAATAATAGAGATGAGAGGAAAAAATGAATAAAGAGAAGCACTAATATGCTTGAAACACCTTCCATCCCAAAAAACCAACTCAATCTCCACCTCTAAAGGAGATATATCCCATCTATTGGAGAGGATGGCATGAACACCCTTTCCACCAAATCCAAAAATTTCTAACAACCTCAAACTCCACCTCAATAGGAGCGTCTTCCACCACAAAATGAACAACAAATGAGGATACCAAAAAAGAGAGCTTCTTACAATGTCCACAACACCCATCTCCATGTTTATAAGAGAGGAATCCACCTCAATAGGAGCAGTCTTCACCTCAATAGAAGAAACTGATTGTAGAACCTAGAAGAAAGCCAACGCTCTAGTAGAAATGGAAAGAACAACATCCTTTGGAAAACTAGGCATCAAGAACTTCAAGAAGAACATCGAATGCAACCCCGCCAAAAGCCATGGAGCAGACTTAACTCCCTTTAACAACATAATCATCTGGGTCTTCAAAAAAATAATAATATACATCCCAACCAACAACCAAATAATAATAAGGGCAACCAAAAATCTCATAAACATCTCAAGAGAGGAAATCACATAATTCTCCAAGAAGGAAACCTTCTACCAATAATGAATATTTCCCCCTTTAACCTCAAAATCTTCACATTCCAAAAGGGGATCAAAACAACTTTCTTACAAAACACAAGCTCCTAGGTTATCAGAGAAAATAACCCAACTAATAGGAAGAATCCCACAACAGTAACCATAGAGGTACCATTTAGCAACAACAAGTAGGAACATATCTATAGAAGAAAAAAACCAATCCCCAACATTATAAAAATATTTATATACCAAATGGGGTTTTGAAAGACAATCAAAATCCTCATCTTGGAGGAACAACGATCTCCCATCCTATAAAAAAATGACAACACAGTGCTAAACCCATACCAATAGCTCCACTGAGCACCAACGGGGGAGCCAAGAGCGACAAACAAAAAAATCACCAAAGAGAAAACAACCCCAAACAACAATAAGAACTTCAAGCCCAAAAGGGGTTGAAAAAAACACAAATCAAACATTTATGGGTCTTAAGAAAAGAGATAAGGAACAACCCAAACAACAAAAGAATAAAATAATAAGGCAACGACAACTCCCTTAACCACCCTCCACAAGGACAACAATAAACTAGCGTTCACCAAGTAAAAAAAACCCTTAGCAAAAAGAAATCATCACAATCTAGGGAGGGTTCTCAACTAAGCACCAAGTTTGTAACAAAGCACAAACCAAGCAGAAAACCTAGATAGCCTGAAAAGGGGCTATCGACAAACAAAACCATAAAATTATCAATAGCAAGGGGTTGTAGAACACCCCACCAATGTCACATCCTGTCCAACACAAAAGGAAAATCCACAAAAAACATAAGGACAAGCACACAAACCATTGAGGCATCCACAATCCCAACAAAATCATAGAATGTTGAGGAAATAAAAACATCATGTGACCCATCTACAACATCCTCTTCATCTTCATCGCCAGATTCAGATTCACCATCATTCGCGCCCTCTACAATGTTCAAAATCATGTTCTCGTCACTCCCACTCATCACGTTTAGTTATGTAATGTAATGGTCCACTAAAATAGTTGAATATAGAGGCAATGATCATATTCCCTATCTCTTTTCTATGTGGTCGTGAAAATTTGAATGTGATCCTCTAGGGTGTAATATTTCATATTTAGGAATTACAGTGTATTCTCCTTCTTCTTGCATGTATCATGCTTTGATTAAAATTTGAAAGGCATTCCATGTGGGAATAGTATTCTTTTGTGTATAGGACTAGCAAGCAACATTACATACCAAGGGTGTCCTAAAGGGAAACGATCCTCATAATTTTTCTTGGAATGTTTTTTTGATGTCCAATGTATACTCCTTTACATTTTAGGTACTTTGGAAAACCTTGGTAGTTTGATATGTGATATACCTCTTTGAATTTGATTGACGTATTTTGTATATTAGCCTACCATATGTAGAAGTTGAGAAAGCCAACTTCCACCCGGACAGAAGATCACTTGCATGCAAATAACCTGTCACAGAAAGAAGAGATGGAGACAAACAAGCAAGGGTGCTCTGAAAGCTGAAAAATGTATTCATCTGAGAGAGAGATAAATTACAATGATGAATCCTTATAAAAAGATATTGTACAATCCTAAAAGAAACCCTAATAGGTAGACATTTAATAATTAATATAATTATTAAATGTCACAAAAATAACTAAAGAGGCAAGAATCTTAAAGAGAGGAATAAAAGGTAATTTAATCAACATGATTAAATTAAAAGCGAAAGCCAACTTCACAGACCCCGAAGATCACCTGTATGCAAATAACCTGTCATAGAAAGAAGAGATGGAACAAACAAGCAAGGGTGCTCTGAAAGCTGAAAAATATATTCATCAGAGAGAGATAAATTACAATGATGAATCCTTATAAAAGGATATTGTGCAACCCTAAAAGAAACCCTAATAGGTAGACATTTAATAATTAATATAATTATTAAATGTCACAAAATGCAAACTAAAGTGAAATCTTAAGAGAGGAATAAAGGTAATTTAATCAGCATGATTAAATTAAAACCTTTACTCTAACACCCCTCTTAAGATGAGAAAAAGTGTATCTACAAACATGTGCAAGAAAGAAAAGGTAACTACAATGCAAGAAAGTAAACTTGGGTCCGACATGAGACTAATCGGTACCCAATTACAAGCCAAATCTACATGAAGTGGAGAGAAATAGAAAACCTCATGGGAAAAACTCTACTCCAAAAGGAGATAGAAAGAAATAAATGCACTAATAGCGAGGAGGAAGGGATGGGAGGTGGATAACATAAGACCCCATAGGCATTCTATCATATAAGTACATGTCTGATGGTCTCCATGGGAGAAAAAAGAGACTAGAAGGCCCCACAATGAAGAAATCACATCCCACACATATGGATGCACGAGGTAGAATCCAGGAAAAGAGATCTAGCGAAGCGGCATATAATATTCCCTCCCTTAGGAAAGCGGATCAAAAAGGACAATGTCCCGAAGAAACCAGTGAAAAGAACCAAGATGTCTCAAGATGTGTTCCATGATAGGATGCTGAAGAATCTCTCTGTCTGAACTGAAACAAAAGATGTCAAATCCAAACTGAACTGAAGACTCAAAAACTGCAACCTCTGTATGCACGGATGATGGTGGGTTAACAGCTAGAATATGGCTGTCAACAAAGAGGAGCTGGAAATCCTCAAAGTAATCCTCCAGATCTGCAATATAGGACTCTACAAACAAAGACGAAATGCCTGCAAGATAAGAATCCCAAGTAGCCATGTCTGAAAGATGTATGATGTCCTGCTTAGCTGAATCAATAAGATCCAAAGAAGAGGCAATATCAAACTGATCAGGAACAACAGGAGATGATGCTGATACATGTATAATCTCAGTATGAAGAGTAGGAACTGTGAGACAATCCTCTAATTCATCAGAATATGTAAGGGTGTCTAAATATTGAAGTTCCTTTAAAGTATCATGATCAAAAGGTGTGTTCTCTCTCCAACCAATGGGTACAAGACAATCTGAAGCAGGATCCTCTGGGAATGGAGAAAGACTGGGGTCTCCATAGATCTCCCAAAGATGTGTCCAAAGTGAGTGAGGACAATCAATGCCCGATATAGCCCACACAGTGTCAAAATCAACACTAGACAAAATAACTCCTACTATGTGATTTCTAATGATATCCCAAGCTAGTTTTCCCTTTGAAGTTGCTGGTTCAGGTATGAGATCATACAAATAAGGCAACAAATTTAGCCACCTACAATGTGTAAGTATACCCTTTGCCCATGACTCATAATTACCCCGTTCCAGAAATACAACTGAAGGGTGAGTAGAAAAACCCATGATAACTCTTCAAATTAAAAATCTAAGACTAACTGACCTCAATACTGATAAATCAGATCAACATATGCCATCCCATGCAAACAAATCATTTCCAAGTGCTGAAACATCCAAGTAACTAACAGATGTGTGAAAACACAAAATACTGAATAAAAGGTACCTGGTGCAGATTCTGGAAAAATAAATGACAGATCTGGAAAGAACACAGAAACCCCTTTCCAACGCCTATTTGTTTGCAAAAAACGGAGTCCGTATGCAAAAGATATGGCTCCGGGAGTGCAAAAAGTTTGTTCTGACTTTGACTGAGAAAAAAATCATCAAAACGGAAAAAACTGAAAATAAGACCTACACCATCAGATCGGTGCCAGAATCAGCTTTCCAACGGTATCTTGTTTGAAAAAAACGGAGATCATATGCCCATTTTACACCCGATTTACTGAAAGAGCTCGAAAAAGCACAATAAGGTCCTTCAGAAGCCCTGGGGGCTAAAAAACTGGCCCCTGGTCCGCTGGGCGACCAGGGGCTGGGCGCGGGTGGCGCTCTGGCGGAGGTGGCGCGGAGGTGGCGCGCTGGAGGCGCAGTGGGCGGAGCTCGGCGGGCGGTCGCCGGCGGCGGCTGGGCGGCCCGCTGGCGGAGGTGGCGACCCGGCTGCTGGAAGTGGTGGCCGCCGCCTCTGCTGGTGGCCGCTTGGCCGGGCAGCGGCGGCGCTGCGTTTTAAACTGGAAGCGCCAGTTTTTTTTATTTTTTTTAATTTTTTTGAATTTTTGACCTCGAAAATCGTGCCTGGGGGCCGTACGGCCCTTGGGTAAAAAAATTTTGCCTTCCGGATCAACAGTAGCCAAACTGGGCTTGCCTTATATGAAAATATAGGTTTTTGGCCGCTCTGAATCCAACCGTGAGGTCCGTTTGGGCCCAAAATGCACCCAAAAAATGGAGTTATCCAGATCCTAAAAAAAAATGCCAGATCTGATGCATGCGCTTGTAAAAAACGCTAAAAAAAATTGATTTCTTTTTTAACAAAAAAGAAACAAAAAAAATCGTTGGGCAAGGAAACCAGATCTGAAAACTGCACCAAGACCCTCTCAAATTAGCTGAAGAACTTCTGAAAGCCCTATCAAACCCTTGAAGCTCCAAATTCTTCAGAAATCGAACAGGCTGCTGCAGGTCTGGAGCTCTGATACCATGTAGAAGTTGAGAAAGCCAACTTCACAGACCCCGAAGATCACCTGCATGCAAATAACCTGTCACAGAAAGAAGAGATGAAGACAAACAAGCAAGGGTGCTTTCCCGAAAGGCCCGAAAAATGTATTCATCAAAGAGAGTAAATTCTGATGATGAATCTATAAAAGGGATATTATTACCTTCTTGAGAAACCCTAATAGGTGAACTGTTTAATAGTGTAATATAATTGTTAAATGTCACAAGCCTCACAACTAAGAAGTGAAATCTTAAAAGAGGGAATAAAGGTAATTTAATCAACATGATTAAAGTCAGGCCTTTACTCTAACGATTCTACCCCTATTGATTGATATTTTCTCAATGCATTAGTTAAGTGGATTTGGATCATAAATACCCTTCTAAATCCATAAATTTTATGTTGTGGTGGTAGTTGTGTAGTAGTGGAGTTTTTAGGGATTGAGGGGACCAACCATGTTCTCCTTTCTTCTACATAATTTCTATCTTCCTTTTCTCCTAGTGGAATATGTACTATCTTATTGTCATCTTCCAAAGGTATCTCCTCTTTTCTTGATTCTAATATCCCATTAGAAATTATTAACCATTTCAATCCTAGCATTGTTATGAAGGTGTTAAACAGTTTAGGTTCATCTCAACGACTTCAAAATCGACAATTTGCTTAAGTCCTTTGACATTTACTTCCACATTATTCCATGTTATCAAGGTCTCCATACTAGAACCATTTTCTAAATTGATATTCATTGGTGTTTTGACTAGCTTGGGTCTACCCAATCTCTCCCAAGTAGTTACCAGAATAATATTTAGATCCGCACCCAAATCTACCATCACATGTTTGAATTTACTATTATTAAGGTGTGTGGTAAAGAGAGGTCAATTTTTCTAGTTCTAGTCTTTTGTAATTTGATGAACTTGTTATTGTCTCTATTGTTTGAGTACTTCTCCAATTGTTTTAATTTGACTAGGAGATCTTTTTGTTTGGCCAAAGAGGCAATTTTTTAAATAGTATTGTTACTTCAAAAAAAAATAGGCTATGTTCTCATTTTTCTATTGTATAATTTGCTGTTTTTACTTTTCTACTACCTTATCATGTTGTCATTTTCTTGGTCAGAAGTAGTCATATTACTCTTCTTTTGAACCTTTAAATAAATTCTTCAATTTCTCTTTGTTTATTTTTCCCACTATTACTTCATTGTCAAGTCAATACTATAATCTTATTCTTCTTTGTTTTGTACTTCTTTTTTATTTGTATTTTTTCTTCACTAGAATATTCCTCATTTGATGTATTAGAGGACCATTGATCTAATCTTTGAAAATATTTAACTCCTTGTGGCAGTATTCTTTTGATTACCTTGGCTCCCCTATGGTCTTGTAATTCATCACTTTTGGAGTGTGTTATGTTTTGATAATATTGTTGTGCTTTATCAAATTTGAATATGTCATACTTGAATCATTGCTAAAAAATGGATACTTCCTTTTCTTTTATGCCCAAAATTATGTAGAGTAATGGCCTATCATTCCACAATTATAGCATGTAGCATCACTTCTTTGGTGGTTGTTTCTACTACGTCCTCTTCCCCCTCTATAGTTTGATTTCCTATTATCTCCCATGTAATCTTGTGGTGGTTTATTCTATAATACATAAATGTTTCTATTATCCCTCCATGGTGGTTGTCGGTAACCTATGCCATATAAGGGGCCTTTTGTAAGTCCTTTAGCATGATATACCATTTTCTATCCATTTCTATGTCACACTTGTAGTTCATGGGACACATTTGATTAGGATGAATTACAATAATTCGGATTTGAAATTGATTTGTAGGATAGTCCTCTATGAGGTGGTTGTTCATTCCTGGAAAGTCCCTTAGTAAAATGAATTTGTTTTATTTGGTATAGTTTTTAGTTCTACCTATAATGTTACTGCAGTTCTTTCTCCTTGGACTTTAGGGCAATCATTCCAAATATAGACTTCCCTTGAACAATATGTACACCAAAGCACTTTACCTCTGTTTTCATCTCCTCTCCTCTTGCCCAAATACCATTTTTTATGGTGGGTTTCTCTACCACTAATTATAATTTCTCAAGATTCTCCTTTATCTCATCTTTCTAGGGTCTATGCCATGTTTGAGCTTCTATGTGGTATAACATTGTGATTAATTCTATGTAAGTATTAAATATTCTTCCATTTAAAGCTACTTTGATATCTTATGTAGTTCAAATATGAACCATTCAATTTTTGGTGCTTTGTTAGAGGTTCCTCCAATTTAGGGTAGACTTATTTGAATCAGTGGTCATAGGCTTTCACAAATTTGTTTTCTTCTTATACTAGGTCCCTCTTTTTTCTAACACTCTCTATAGGGATTTTGGAGTGTCAATTTTTTCCAATAAGTCTTGTTTTACATCATTCCAACTTTTCCCAT